>BDUI01005281.1:56709-68309 GCA_002335545.1 Apodemus speciosus
GAAAGAAAGAAAAAGAAAGAAAGCAGAAATAGTAGTTTTATATTGTATATATGTTAGTGAATTAAAACTAAAATACAAGGTATTTGATGTACTATTTATAGCATTTCGAAGGTTTCTGGGTCAGAAAGCTTTCTCAATTATTTGAAACACATTTTAGCCTGCATATGCATTTCCCTCATTATTTTACCATTGGAACACTCAAGCTTTTATTTTTCTACAATGTCTTCCTGGGATGAATAACCAAAAGGAAAATGAGAATTAAACTTGTGGCTTCTATAGTAGACATAGGATTCTTTGAAAAACAATATAAAGCCAGGCCTCAACTGATACAGAATACAGAAATGTGGTCCCCCAGTTGTAAATTTTCTTCTTGTTGGCTTTTCTGTTCTAGCAATTATCGATGAGACCGAGCTCTCAGATTCTATAAAACAGGGTTTCTCAGGCCATGCCTTGTGCTGACAGATTCCATTTTACAAGTAGCTTTTGATACCAATTTAAGTGCAAACATGTAAGTGACACCATCTGTCTGTCACTAAACACAAGACACAGGCTGATAAATCATTAACTCTAAAAGTAAAATGGGTGCTGATCTATAAATATAGCCATATAAATTGGGACCATATGAACTTTGGGTATATTAAAATCTTATCTGGAAAACTGGACAGAGAATATAACGAACACTCAAGACTGAGGAAACCAGTAAAGAGGAACCCACAAAGCCAAGAACCCCTGACTGAGATTGTGATAGCCCCCAACAACCTGTCATCTAACACACAGGYAGAGAACACTTGGCTGATGCGGGGCCTTCACCTTAGGTTGGTCCTCACTGCTGATGAGGGCTTCTCAAATCCCCTTTTGTCCATTCATCCATCCWGATTCAGTTATGCCCTTTGTTTCTTCAGCCACCTTGGTCCCATTTCTTGCTTCTGTAGCTCAGAGACTCCACTCAACCCCAAGGCTCAGCTCAACTCTGACCCTGCAGCTCCTCTCCACAACAACTCTCCTAGCAGACCTCCAGTCAGGCTCACTGTTGCACACAGAGATGGTCTTTGAATCTCTGTGCTCTCCGCCTCTGCTCTTCTAAGGCCTCTTTGGACTTCTTTGTACTCTTCTACAGCCTCTATTGCCATTTTACAGAATGGAGTAACTTACAAATATACATATGTAGTTATAGATGGATTTACCATGTGATGTGCAATGCAAAACCTGAGAGCCAACATTAGAAGTTAAGAGAGGGAGTGCCTCAGCACCCTCATAGAAGCAGGGGGAGGGAGGAGGGGATAGGGGGCTTGTGGAGGGGAAACTGTGAAGGGGAATAACATTTGAAATTTATATAAATAATATAACCAATAAAAAATGAAAAAAAAAGAAGTTAAGATTAGAATAAAAAAATCTTGGTTTACATTAGCCAGCTATCAAGGTATCAGGATTTCTTGGTAAATTACTGCCTATTACACTGACAAAGCTGGTGCTCAGTAATGGTTATTCAATAAAACCTAAAGTTATAGAAAGGCAGACACACATCTATATATGTTTCTGATAAAGCACATTTCTGACAGTTCTCTGGCTATATTTGTTTTGTTTGTTTCATTTTGGTTTTTGTTTTGTTTTGTTTTGCTATGCCTCCCTGAATTTTGTTAGAACTCATTAGAAGGTACGAAGTCCTCTACCTTATGGAAATTCCTCATGTGTTGTTTTGGCATCTGTCCATCCTTATAAATATTGTAGATTCTTGGCTTTCTAATTCCAAAATTCTATTTTTTTGCTGGTGATTTGAGTACAATAACCTTGGCTACATTTGCTTATTCAGTAAAAAGTAGCACACAGGAAATTTTACTTCTGTGCTGCTAAGTAGCAGGTTCTGGGTAGTGAAATGAGTGGGAATTTTCTTCAAACTCTCTTCCTTATTTGAATTCTCTGGAAACGGTGCTATGAGCATGTAACAAATGAATCAAGTTTGTTGAGCAATGAGCTGCTCTTTTTCCTCACCTCACTTTGGCATCCTAATATTGCACCCCAGACGATGCTTCCAAGGATCCACTGGCTCTTCCATAGAGGTCAGTGTATCTTCTTAGCAGGCAATGAAAACTTTTCTCTTCCTGTCCCAGCTACAATTCACAGAGGCTTAYTTATAGGCCAGTGCACCTGAGAGGAGGAGACTCCTCCTTCCAACTAGCTCCACTACAGGGTGGATTGTTTTTTGTTTTTTTTAACCTTGGTCATGGCAAATCCTGGATCCTCAGTAGCCCTGCCTTCGCTTGTGAAACTGTGGCTTCCAGTTGAAACTGGCAAGCTGGCATCAAAACCCTCCACGCCCTCTTCATCTAGTGGAATTGGCATCCAGAAAAAAAGCTCCTGACTGGATTCAGAGGGAGATGAGCCAGGCCCCAAAACAGAACTGAAACTATTCCTGAAGGAATTGACTTCATGTGCAAAGGAGGCAGAAAAGCTGAAGCTCAAGGACACGCAGGCACAAAGGTCGCCACAGTGAAAACTGATCAAGAAGAGGTACTCCGGCTCATCGGGGCCAGCCAGAAAAATCAGCGAGTCCATCTCAAAACATGTAAATAAATAAATGAAAGGGGGGAAAAGAGAAAGAAACAAAAAGAGAAAAGAAAAATATAGGAAAGTATATAGTATACTTCGATGATACGACACTTGCTCAGCTAGCATGAGGCCTCAGGTTTAATCTGTTGCATTATAAAGTAGTTAATTAATCTATTTAAGGACTAGGAAATCTGAATACTTGCATAAGAACTCTGCCAACAAAACATATCTTTTAATCATCTGGGTTTCTGAGCAACTCTGTGTTTCAGAACAGCGGGGAGATCAGCAGAATAATTAAAGAAAAGGGAAAGAAAGGAAACATCCCAAAGAGATAGTGGGTAGACATCACGAAACTTGTCCAGACTGTTGCTAAACAAACAAGCAATACCTAGGGTGGGCTCAGGAGAAACATGTGTTAGATTTGTGTGCTATTCAAATGTCCAGTTTCTGGTTAAAAAAAAAAAAATTGAGACATGCCAAATCTTGTAACAAGCCTTGAGAGGTCTTTTGTTCAAAACACCGTCCCTTCACTTGGTGTTTACAAATGTCTAATGGGGAAATAAGAGCAGGATTTAATGCAAATGAATGTGTGAGGGAGATGTCCATCAGGAAAGCCACCTCATTCATAGAATTTAGAAAAATGAACGTAGCCCTAAATGTGTGAAGTGCCAGTGATCCACTCCTACCCCTTGAGTATTTTCCACCACAATGGTCCAAGCAGTGTCCACTTTTACCCTTGACAGTATGTCACATGACTTTGTAATTAATTCTACCCTGCCTTCTATATGTTGTTCTCTGTGCCTCTTCTGATGTCCTTTGATGGAGACTCAAGGAYAGGGATGCTGAGGGAGAACAGGGTGGGACCCACCGACCTTACAATGCTTTCTCATTTCACAAGATTCTCACTTTACTGGATTTCTTGAATCAAAATTTTTCATTTTCCTTTTTTAATAATCTCTATCTGTTGAGACTGTATTTTCATTACTTTTTTAACCCTCATTTTTTGAAGTCTCAGTTAAACTCAGCTCTTAAAGCCAGTCTCTACTGATCGCGCCCATGCCCTAACAATCTGTAAATCATACTATTACTAGAATCCTAGGCCAGGGGAACATTTCTCAAGTTTCCAATAAATCATGTTTATCCATTTATTAAAAAAACAAATCATTATAAGATTAAAATTTTTAGTGATGATCTAATATTGTGTATATTATACATGTTTAAATTCTACCTGATTACCTTATATCAGAATTACTGATTTAAGTATCTGGTTAATGTTAGATATTGATTCATGTCATATAGTATTGTTTAGACAGTTACTAAACAACCTCTTGGACTATCCAGGACCTCACATGCATTTTAAGAACACCTGAAGGTGGCGATGAAGGCCTTCATACTCTTAAATATGCTCTTAAAGACTTATTCCTTCTGATTACGATCTTTCATTCCACAAACAGAAATACAAGAGGTATTCGTGTCTAGAGTTTGGTTAATCCTTCATGTCTGCGGTTCTCGACATGTTCATTACCCCCTTAGGGGTCAAAGGAACCTTTCATAGATATCAACTAAGACCAGTGGAAAACACAGCTATTTACATTACGCTTTATAACAGTAGCAAAACCACAGTTATGAAGAAGCAACAAAAATAACTGTATGGTTGTGGGTCACCACAGCAGAGGAGCTGTATTAAAGATCTGAAGCATTAGGAAGACTGAGAAGCACTGCTTTGGGTGACTCTGGATGTGCTCATGTTATGTTCCTCCTAAGGTCTGGCAAAGACAATTGAGGAATAGATGATCCTGAGGGTCAAATACACAAAGATGGCTGAGTGTGGGAACATTAGACACAATGCTGACCACCTCTAGTATTTATAGTCTACATAGGCAAGGCCTTTTGAAAACAAATAGCCTCTTTTGGTGAAATAATTCAGATTTCTAAATTCAGTTCTCCAGGTTTAGTTCACGATACTATTGAATAAGCACAGTCTGGTGCAATGATAGAAACCCCACAAGGAAACATAATGTTTTGCAGTCAAAGCCTTGTGCACTAAAGCTGTCAGAGCTATAGAGCAAACAGAAGCTCTRTGACTTTCTGATTAAGAGAAGAGCAATGGCAGAGGTAAGTCTTTACAAGGAGGTCTGGGTGCTTAAATTCTAACAAGTCGCACTGTCTAACCTGTGAACTGTAACGCTCAGAAGGTGCTAAGATGGTGGGGATGAGAGAGGTCAACTTTACTAATAATTTTACACATTTCTGATTAATTTTTATAAGATACACAGTTTCTAGATGTTTCTTCCTCTCTGGTTGTTTTCACATAGGGTTTGATCATTAAACTTGCATTTAGGTAGACTCTGGTGGGAGAATCTGGGACACATGCATATGCGCTGCCAGAGAGTCACCTATGTCAGTGAATGGATGATGAAGGGCTCATGGTGAGCATGGCCCCAGACTCTGCCTCTTTACTTGAAGTATTTCARTAACAAAAGACTCAAAAGTGAAAGGCATTTTCTATTGTTTGGGTAATATCCTCAAATCCTTCCTTTGTGGGATGTAGTCAGTCAGAATACAGCTGAAAAGCTTTTACAGAGCAAAATGGCTGCTTTAAAAAATGAATTCCTTTTAACTTTAAAGACAGAGAATCTGTTTTGCTAATCGCCATTGTTAAGATAAATCTAAGATCCTCAATCATATCCAGAATATCCAGGAACAAAACAAAACAAAACAAAAATACCATTTTGCATACCCTTCATGGTAACTTAATGTGATCTTCAGAGAACTGGCTTGGCTATTGCTACAGTGTGTGTTA
The DNA here is from genome assembly GCA_002335545.1 of Apodemus speciosus. Lineage (NCBI taxonomy): Eukaryota > Metazoa > Chordata > Mammalia > Rodentia > Muridae > Apodemus > Apodemus speciosus. Next base: position 62,060 of record BDUI01005281.1, read on the forward strand.
AGATGTCTGAGGTTTGAGAGGAAACAGATCATCTTGGGAAATCACTCTGGCTGACAAGGGAACTGTAACTCAAGCTTTCAAACTACATCAATCATGGGGGTGGGGAACCCAAGCTAGTGCCATATGAAAATAGTTGGGGAGTCGCCAGTGCCTGAGTGAAGGCCTATGGCAGTAATGTAATGTTTAGTTTCAGGGGTGGGGCTTTTCTTTTAAAACAGTTTGAAAAGACACTTCTTTTCCTTATGTTGCTCTGGTTGATATTTTTAAACACTTGCTAAGAACATTAGCTCCGGGAAAGAGTTGTGCTGTTGTTACAGGATCTTAAAGATTTGGAATAGGAAACACATGCATGCTCTAAGCATTACCATCGACCAGTTATTTTATGTAAATGAATTCTGTTGTTGGGGATTGTTCTTCTCAGAATGGATAATGATTTGTGATATTTGCAAATAATCTAATATAGTCTTCATTTCATAATAGCAGAGAGAAGGCAGGAGCAATAGGATGGGAGGAAGCTAACAACAGAAGAGAAAGAAGGACACAAACTGAATATCTAGGGACACAGCAGGACTTAAGAGGTAATAGCCCTCAAAAATATTAGGCCAGAATTCCTCCTGTCAAAAGGAACTGCAGGGACAGAGTGGAGCAGAGACTGAAGAAAAGGGCATCCAGAGACTGGTGCCACCTGGGACCCATTCATYTGCAGACATCAAACCCAGATGCCTGATGCCAAGAAGCGCTTGCTGACAGGAGCCTGGTATAGCTGTCCCCTGAGAGGTTCTGCCAGAGCCTGACAAATACAGATGCAGATGCTCACAGCCAACCATCAGACTAAGCACAGGGACCCTGATGGAGGAGTTAGGGGAAGGACTGAAGGAGCCAAAGGGGTTTGCAACCCCATAGGAAGAACAAAAACATCAACTAACCTGATGCCTTCCCCCAGAGCTCCTAGGGACTAAACCACCAACCAAAGAGTAGATATGGAGGGACCCATGGCTCCAACTGCATACGTAGCAGAGGATGGCCTTATCTGGCATCAGTGGGAGGAGAGGCTCTTGGTCCTGTGAAGGCTTGATGCTCCAGTGTAGGTGGATGCTAGGGTGGAGAGGTGGAAGTGGGTGGGTGTGTGGATAGGGGAGCACTCTCATAGAAGCGGGGGGAGGAGGGATGGGATAGGGGGTTTGTGGAGGGGAAACTGGGAAGGGGGCATATAACATTTGAAAAGTAAATAAATAAAAATCCAATAAAAATAAAATAAGAAGAGGTAACAGTTATGAGTACAAATTGACAGCAGGAAGATGACTGGGAAGGAGGATGGAAGAACATTTTAAAAGCTGATGAGGTCGCAGTTCTCATGGCACTGAATGGAGAGACACTAGAGAAAGCAAAGAGTTGAGTGACTTAATTTCCAATATTAATGACCTTCCAGGTGCATAAATATACACTCTCTCAATAGCTACTCATATTTCCCTGTACACACAAAGTATGGTGGCCAGACACAGTATTATGTGGAACAACAAGCAACAGCATACCCATCCTTCTTTGTAGGTTGTGGTCCACACGTCTGTCAAATAAAGTTCCTTTATCATTGCAGGTCCTTCAGCATGTGGTTGATAACACTTTGTTTCAGGATGGCCGTATATCCTGTCAGTAGCTTTCACTGAGGGGAAGTGAGAAGGAAGAGATTCATGTGAATGAAACTGGTCCAAAAGGAAGAGAGCCCTATAGCACCAGGTACCTACTCTTCCTGCAATAAATGGGGCAAATGCAGAGACCCACAACCAGACAATGTGCAATGAGAGACCTTGCAACACTGGGTGCTAAGTAGGTTGTCTCCATCAAAACCCTCAGGGCTCAGGGAACCCTGTACAAGAGGAAGTAGAAAGAGTCTAAGAGCCAGTGGCCATGGAGAACACCAAGGAAAGGGATCTTAGTGACACAGCAGGACTGATACACATATGAACTCACAGAGACGGGGCAGCATCACAGGATCATCACAAGGTCTGGGCAAAGTGGAGTCTCAGTTGCTGAGGAACAAGCCTTAATTCCCAACCCAGAAGCGACGTCCAATTGACACTCACTCACAAATGAAAATCTAGTTTTCTCTGATGGCATCTTACTAGAAAGACAAACCACGTTTAAGAGCAAGTAGGWCCCATGGCCAGCAGAAAATGGTCAACACAAAATGAACTCAATGGAATCTTTAAATGTTCTTTGTCTCCTAATTTTATTTTGCCTGGGCATTTAAAAAACAACAACAAAACCTTATAGCTCCTTAGAGTATATATTGTGGCTACTGATTTTGCATTTTTGTGGGATTCTTGTGTGTACAAACATGTGTGTCTTGGCATCTGTACTGGCTGGCTTTGTGTGTCAACTTGACACARGCTGAAGTTATCACAGAGAAAGATGCCTCCCTTGAGGAAATGCCTCCATGAGATCTAGCTATAAGGCCTTTTCTCAATTAGTGATCAAGGGTGGGAGGGCCCATTGTGGGTGGTACCATCTCTGGGCTGGTAATCTTGGGTTCTGTAAGAAAGCAAGCTGAGAAAGCCAGGGGAAGCAAGCCAGTAAGCAGCACTCCCCATAGCTTCTGCATCAGCTCCTGCCTCCAAGTTCCTACTTTGTGTGAGTTCCTGTCCTGACTTCTTTTAGTGATGAACAGCAACATGGAAGTGTAGGCTGAATAAACCCTTTCCTCCCTAACTTGCTTCTTGGTCATGATGTTTTATGCAAGAATAGAARCACTAAGACAGCATCTATATGTGTTTCTTGTCTTTTTTTTTCCTTTCTTTTAAAGATACTTTTTGTCTTATGGAAAATAGATTTTACACACACACACACACACACACACACACACACACANACACACACACACACACACACACACACACACACACATAAAGTAAAAAAAAAAGCCCAATAGAAGCAGAGACCCCACACTTCACACACTCAGGATTCCCCCCAAACTGCTGAGCTCTCTTTCCTCTGTTTGGTTGTTTTCACTTTGCTTTAATTTGTTTCTTATTCATTAAATGCCTGTTTTAGAGACAGAAAGGGCATGGACTCAGATGAAAGGGGAGGTCCAGAGGGTCTCAGAGGAGTTGCTGGAAAGAAACTGGAATCAGGATATATTGTTTGAAGAAATTGTTTTAAATAAAAGAAAGATCAAATACATATGTATCAATACACACATTTGGTATTTTATGAGACTCTAAAGTGGAAACGTAAGGGTTCTTTGGGGAGTCGGTTGGATGGTGTTTTCCTGGGGCAAACATGAGGGAATGTTCCATTAAAGTGGACACAGGCATGAAAGGCTCAGGTAGACTCATGAAGGAGAGAGAATGTTCTGCTAAAACAAGCACGTAAAAGGACACAGGATGAAGGATTCTTTGCCAAGGACAGGCATGTATTGGTCTGCCTTATATTGCATAGTTGAGCTGCATTTGTTGGGACTCCATGAAGAGAAAGGCACCAAAAACCCTTCCAGTGGTGTGCTGTAGTTTGTTGCCGCTTCCAAGGATTTGGGCCGATTGGATGCACGTGCTGAGGCAGGACCAGTGCTGGGGCAAGGCACATGGAGGACACGTGATGTGTGGAGGGTACAAATAGGACTCCCTCCACAGAGGGATGGAGACAGAGCTTGGCTTGCTGGTGCAGCTAGCTGTGCAACTCTTGTGGGTCTCGTGTCTTCCCAGGTCTTCACTTCCCTGAGAGAAGCACAACCAGGAACTTCTCCTGGTGTTCCTGCTGGTCCTTCCTGTTGACTTGAGCCAAGGCTGAGGCCTGGCTGTCTCTGCTAGGTCATGTCACCACTTTTACTAACCCGACTTTACCGAACTGGACTGCTGGTGTATCCATGAAGTGTTTGCTAGGGGATCCAGCTGCCGCTGCCTGCTAACCTGTGAACTAAACTGCCGATTACCAGACAACAGATAGGAGTTGCTCCAAAGAACCTTTCTAAACAGGTCCAGTGCAGCACCATTACCCTACCCTTTCTTTTCCATTACCTCTGGTGGGTGGTGAATCACAAGGGAAGTTAAAGCATTTAAAAACCATCACTAAAAATAAGAAAATTAACGTTACAGATTCACTGCTAATATTACAAGGCACCAATCAATGGTGATATAATTATTTATTACTTGGCATTGTGTTTATTTTAAAACATTTTTCTTAATATTATGATTGTGTAAAATTAGAGGAGGAAAGTTAGCGGTCATGTACGGCTTTGTTGGAAGGAGATGTGCAGCTCTGACGCTATCTATTGCTTCGATAAAGTCACCTGTGTCCTAACCATGTGAAGGCTGAGAGAATTCTCCATTATGCACACACACCAGAGAAGTAGGCACACCAGGCCTACTATGGTTTGGGCTTATAAATATCCCTGCATGAAAAAGAAACAGGCCTCAAAAGTAAATGTCAGAGTCAAATTCTATGCCATGTGAAACAAGTGGTCCATCTCCATGTGGTGGACAGTCCCAGAGAAAAAGATGTATCATTTCTAAATAAGCATTAGGTCAAATCTGTAAAGAATTGTGAGATTTCTTTTCACTGCCAAAGCAATCAACAGGAAATAAGAGCCAGCATGTACCAAAGCTAGCGTGCAGAAGAGGATCACTGTTAAATGAACTCCAGGAAGGTTGGAGCTTGGATTCAGGGTCTCAAAGACAGCAAAATATGAGCGTGCAGTTCATTCTAGACTATATATCAACTAGAACATCCTTGCCATGAGAAGTCCTCTCATGATAAGTCTCCAAAGGTCACCATCCATGCTGAYTAACTTTAAACAAAACTTAGAGGCAATGCTACAATCATATTTTCACTCTACATTTTGATGATCTTTTATGGTGATTTTCTTTAATTTGATCAAAAGCAGACTGCAATACAAATACCCTTGACAGATTTTACAGGAAAAGCCTGCTCTCTCTTTCCCTCTCTCTTTCCTCCCTCTCCCTGCCTTCCCTCCAACTMTTCCTCTATCTCCATGGCTACACAGTTAGCCCTACTTGTCTTCTGGGAATGCCTTGGGATGATTTATGTGTTTATTAGTTCCTTCAAATGGTGTTTGTACTACAAATCCATCTCATGTATGCTGGAGATTTGGTGTTTGTGGTTGGTAGTTAACGGTATCAATACTAGATAGATGTGGCAGCTTTACTTGATTTGTTTAACACTGCTTTTCTTATTATAAGAAAATAATATTATTTTTTCCTTTCAGAAAAAGATTATCAAAAAGTAGAAATCAGTAAAAAGGTCTTCTCAGTCTCAAGGCACTTCTGCAAACATTTTGTGAACCGTTTCCCTAGTTTAAAACATTTACACGGGTGTGTGGAGTCACTTGTAGCTATACCTAAGTGAAGAGGAGGGAGTTAGAGCACCACAGTAAGCAGAGTTGACGCCATTCCCTGAAAAGAAAGCTCCAGAAAACAGAAACGCATGTGCAAGAGCTTTATGGGTGCGTGATGGGTGGAGAGGAGTGGATTTTTGTGTAGAAGGCAGTGCSCTGAGCAGAGGTGGAGCAGCCATTGCAGCAGAACCTCAGGTGGTCCATGTGCGCCCCCTTGTGGTTCGTTAGAGGACTCTCACCCAGTATAGAGCAATAGTTTTTCTTTGACATTGGAGGATATATCTTGACATACACTATTATCAGGCTCCAAAATTCATAACTGATGTTGCACTCCCTTGATTTTTTAAAGCTTATTTCTTACCTAGTTGATACACCTTGAGTCCTTTGAAGATGTACACTGCCTTTTGAAATTGAATACTGAACGATAAAGTGTAAGATACTCAGTGTCTCCTCTAAGAAATCTCTGGAAGAAATATCTCAGCTTTCTGCTAAATTTTGTGGGCTAGAATTTTGGCATTGGCTATACCATAAATCTTGGAAGTCACTGTTCATTCTGACTGTCAGATAATTAGTGAGATTTTTTTCTTTTAGTGGATAACACATAGCCACTAGACATCTCTGTCATAAACAGTGAGCCCATTAAAACACAGCGTCAAGGATCTACAACTGGGGAGTTACTGCTCACAGTCAAGGGAAAACATAATGCATTCTGACATCATAGAACTATCTAAAGATAGTGGTAAGTCATGTGGCCATGCTGGGTCCTGAGCTGTTGTGGGAGAAGGAGGCTGTGCATGTTCTCTGTGTTACACAAGTGTAAGCCGTTGTGAGTTGGAAGGGCTGTCTCTGCAGGACACTCATGAGATCATGGAGTCTCACAAGTTCTCAATGTTATAGGCCTCA
>BDUI01005284.1:66977-77437 GCA_002335545.1 Apodemus speciosus
TGAGCCCCAGAGCAAAGATCCAGAATCCTAGTCACAGGACTGGACTGGGACCAGGAATTCCTGCTTTTATCTTGTGCTTCCAAATGATTCTACCTCAGGGGGATCCAGAGAGCACTTTGGGAATCCTGGTCAAGAAATCAGTCTCCTGGGCTTTAGTGGTCCAGTCACCTATTCTTACATAAATGAGTGAGATAAGAGGTCTACTGGGGGCTGGGGGGAGGGGGGAGGCTGTCGTTCTCAGTGAGAAGCAAATTACCCTAAATGTGTGAACTGGGAAGAAATCCTACCCAGCAAATTAGCCAGAAGTCTTGGCATCAAACAGTATGTGGACATCAGAACCCAGTGATTTTTATCCAGCAGGTAAAAGGACACAGTCAAGATGTACACTTCAAGCACTGCGGATTTATAGTTAATTTTTCTCTGATTCTCCCTAAGGGAGGAGAGGCGTCCATTGCCTCCACCCCATTCTAAGGTAGGAAGAGTTTAACTTTCACTCCTCATTACTTCTGCCACACTGTCRCTCAGGGAATATTATAGCAGTTTCTAGGTTCCCTCGACATCAGAGTTACTACTCATGCTATAGCCTTAACTAGACTTCCCCCAACTCCCCACTCCATCTTCTGTTCCTTTGGGACCTCATAAGTAATACTCAAATCAAATAGTCTTTTCTTGTAAGACCTCAAAGCATGACTCTTCTTGGTATTTGTAAGCATTTGTTAAATAATACCTCATCACCAGTCATAGGCTAAGCATGTTGCAAAAATAACTCATGAAATACAGCTAGGAATAATAAACTTTAAGAGGGGTCCATTCACTGGGTTAACCAGACCTGGTCATCTGTTCTTGTCAATAAAATTTTATTACCATATAAGCAAGTACATACATTTATATTTGTCTGATATAGTAGCAATATTGAGAAATACATTRCTTGGTATGTTAAATATTTAATAGCAGACTCTTTTTGAGATTTTTATAAATTTCTTTATTAAGTTACTTTATTTATTTACATTTCAAATGTTTTCCCCCTTCCCCATACCCCATCCCTGAGTTCTTCACCCATCCCCTACCCCTTTTGCCTGTTAGAGGGCACCTAGCTGACTCTTAACAGGGTAAGTTTGCTGACTCTGGTCTAGAAAGATGAGTAAGCTGCCTAAGGTGGTATTTTATCATAATTTTTATCTTAATTTGAAACCAATCTCTCTAGATGCTATATTAGTAAACAATCATGATTCAATTTCTTCCTCCCTTTGCATCTTGTCAGCATCTCATTTAAGGCTTTATCATTATACTTATATAGAAGCTTATGACATATTTGACCAACTCTTAGGGAGCTTAGACCAGTAAGACAGAGTTCATGTCTTCATATGTGTAACAGCTAGAACAAAGTCCTTGATACTTTTCACATTAACGGCCATCAGGAAAACAGCTCTGGAGCCCAGAACCACAGCACAGGTATGTGTTAACTATTCATGAGGTATATATCATTATCCCAATGTACAAAGCACACTAGAAAGTGTATAAAATACAGATGGGTGTTCTATTCATCTAGAGTCCAACTTTGAAAATCACAGATCCAGAAGATGTATGAAATGTATAAAGTACTTAGGAGAAAGGTAAATATAGCACTGCAGGAGCTTAGAAAGCTAGGTGATCATGTAAGAAGGAAATAGAGCCAAACTTAAAAATGGGATCTCAAAGGCAGAGTATCAAAGGATGGGTGGGCAGTTGACTTAAGTCTTGTAAGATGGGGATAAGATCATCAGGCAATGAAGAAAAGCACTTACTATTCAGAGGGGAGAATCTGTTAAGAGGTGAGAGTGCTGGGTTCAGATAGCAAACGTTTGGTGCCTATAAAAAGGTAACAGACGAAGAAGAGGCAGGCTGACACAGTAAAACTGGATCAGGAAAGCAAAGAAGGGATATTAAGAGGATTAGCATTTTAGGTTTATGTAATAGAATGATCTTTCATTGATAGGAATTTTTTCTGTTTCAGTTATGTGTTCAAACCTATCTCTTATCTGAGAACTCCATGRAAGAGAGAGCAGCCATGTTCATCTTGCTTTGCTCCCCTTTGGCCTTCATTGTTGAACTGGCAACCGGAAGCCAATGCCTAGTTGTTGGGGCACTCTGAGTTGGCGTGTTCTTCCCTTCGTAAGGATCATATCTCCTGGGATTAAATCTGCCGCTTCTGGAAAATCAGCATGGCCTCAGATCTATGGGTAGATAAAGGGATGTGAGGAGGTATGATCTCACCAGAGAAGCACAGGTGCATGAGAGACCAGCACCTGGGCTGACGTGGCACTTGAAGAAATTGCTGAGGACACATGTCAGACCAGTCTTGCTGAGTCTATGTCTTTAGGCTGTGCCCTGCTGAATCAATGGGGGCCAGGCATGCTCTGAGCAGTGTTGAGAGGCTAATGACTGCTCTGTGGTAAGCAAGTGACCTGGAGTGAGTCCAAAAACTGACATTGAGTACATCCTACCAAGAGGTCAGAAGTAAGACCCTAGTAGCTCTGGGTTCTCAAAACTACAAGTTTCACAAGTCACCCTTCTCCCTCAGCATCATTCTGAATGAATATTTTGGTTTTTCGAGACAGGGTTCCTCTGTGTAGCCCTGGCTGTCCTGGAACTCACTCGGTAGACCAGGCTGGCTTTGAACTCAGAAATCCGCCTGCCTCTGCCTCCCAAGTGCTGCGATTAAAGGCATGCGCCACCACCGCCCGGCTATTCTGGATGAATATTAAAGGGTAGGGAGCTATAAAGAGCTAAAGAGGGGCTGGAGAGATGGCTCAGCACTTAAGAGCACTGACTGCTCTTCCAGAGGTCCCAAGTTGAAATCCCAGCAACCACATGGTGGCTCACAAGCATCTGTAATGGGATCTGATGTCCTCTTCTGGTGTGTCTGAAGACAACTACAGTATACTTACATATAATAAATAAACCTTTTTTAAAAAGAGCTAAAGAAAGTGACTTTATACAAGACAGGAAATTAATGCCAGTGTGGCTCATGCTTCGTTAGGCAGAACACAATAAAGACAATGGATAAGATACAGGAATCATTGATCTTGGGACTGGGAAAGAGGTGGTAAGCTTATGAACACTTGCAAGGGAAGATAGATGGAGGAGGTGTCAACATTCAACATTACAGATAGATACTCAGAATCCATACCTGGGGCCTCACAGAAACATAACTGGTAGTAAAAGAAGAAGACAAACTTTATAGAAAGAAATTTCTCRTAGAAAATAGATCAACAAGATGACTTCAAATTAGTATAACATTATTATTGGTGATATTAATAGATCAAAAGAATCATGTGCTTATCCATACAAATTCTGGGGAGGAGCTTAAAGAGTCATTCTTGAGTTTTCAAAACCTACTTCAAAACAAGAGCAAGTGGCTACTTACTCACCACTGAAAAACCTATATCCCAACTAACAGTGCAGCCTGCGCTTCCTAGGAAAGCAATAGAGGGGCATTTCCATTGATGGCAGAATGGGGCTGAGGAAGCCATTGGCTCCCATGAGTATTTACACTCTGAAGCTAATAACTAAGACAGTTGTTCAGATATAAATACAATACGTCTAAAACCTGGAACAGAATCAAGTGTTATGGGTACTGGCCAATGAAATTATTAATTTAGACGATCCAAGATAGACAGTGGGTATTACCTCAGGATTTACATCCCTTGGGTGTTTGAAGATGGTGCCAAAGGAATGAAAATATTCCAGAATATTCTAGAAAACATCACTCGCATTCTCTGTCAACATCAAATATGTGCTGCTGTAAGTAGTGGAGAAGCAGAAACCTCAGTCTAAACCTCAGACTGCCTGATGCTTCATGTAAAACACCAAAGGAACACCGAAGAATAAATACAAAGAGAGATTCCAAGAAGAGCAATGGACAGATGTTTAAAAAACAATGAGAAGATTCATTGGGGTTGTTGGGCACCAAGTTACTATAGAAAAACTAGTAGTTTTCCCATATTCAAACAATAATCAATTAGAAGACATAATGAAAGGGAAAAATCTATCTACAATAGGAAAACAAAACAAACAACAACAAAAGACCAACCAGGTTGCAAAGCACACTCCTNTCTGGGTAAACCTCAGCTATATATGTATGAGTCTGTTTCTACTAACAACAAAAGAAAATGTTTGTGGTCTATTTTATGAAGAAAAGACAGTTTATGGATGAGCGAAGTCAGTCCCAGGAAACTGATGGGTGTGTTGATTGGTCAGTGGATTGCCAGAGCATCACGTTCTTCACCCATGACTCCTCTTGGACATCATGCATGGTATGGGCTGCCTGGGAGTATAGGTATTAAAGACTCATACTCCTGAAATGCTTATTGGCTCTCATTAGGGTTTTGACAGATAGGTAAAGAGACTAGAGAAACAAATTATTGTTGGTAAAATCCAGCTCATTACTTATGTCTGTTTGTAAAGTTTCACTCAAACATAGATGTGCTCACTTCGCCTCTAGTCAGTATTGCGATGTTACAAGGCAAAGCCCCCCACTTTTATATCGATGCAAAGATCATCATATCTGGACCTTTCTTGAAAGATTCCCAATCCCTGATGCCGACCCTAGYACCTACTCCAGAATGCACGGATGGTGGTGATAGCGGCGAACACATCCCCAAAGGAGGCAAAATTAAGGCCAAAACACAAGGGACTCATAGGCATTAGCTAAGTAAGGCCGAGGAGTAGAAGAAGCCGAGGCAGAGGGTCTCCTTGTGCCACGCAGGGAACGAAGAGTCCATGAAGAGACGGTAAGACTGCAGGGAAGGCTGGGCTACTTAGCAATGAGGACAGAGTCACTTCAGCACAAGTTGCCCACAAGTCTGGGGATCCCTCGGCATTCCATACAGGCTGAGGCTGTTCTGGTTTGTTTCTTTGATAGTTCACTCAGTGTAAAGTGCTAGACAACTCTAACTAGAAGCACTTTCTTTTCCTTTAGCTCTCTCCTCTTCCACTTCTGAAAATATTTAGCCTCTTGGAAGCAGGCCAATATAAACATCCAGAGTGATGGAGCATTGCCCTGGTGGCCTGGGGTTACCCATGTGACCTCAGGCTTCCTCTGTGCCGCGTTGGCCTGGCAGTGGAAGAGGGAAACCACTCATGGGAGACCGATGAGCTGAGTGACAGTGACTGTCCTCTGAGGTGCTGAGGTGTAGGCTGCCTGGCTTCCTGAGGCACGAATGAATGCCTCCTGCCTGCTTCTAGAGCCCAGTGTGGGAGCTGGGAAGGGGGAGGCTCAGGAGGTGATCTCTCCACTCGGCACTTACAGCCCCCTCAGCCTCCAGATGAGAATTTGAGTGGCAGTAATTGGATAAACAGTTTAATTTATTGGTAACAGAAGAACTGAGTCTAGCACAAAAACTTGTATCACCCTTTTCTCAAAGTGACTTTCCTTTCTATGCATTCTGATATAGCAAGGCCACTGGGGATGTGGCAGAATATACAGGATTGATTTTGCCTAGAAAGAGGGTCAGGCTGTCAGAAGAAATTTTAATAATCATGCTGTGAAAGGCACACAGAAAAGTATAGAGWCATCAAATCTGTGGAAGAGGGCATCAAGGGGAAGACAAAAGGAAGAAAGTGGGTACCTTGTGTTTATTTGAGGGTGAGGTATGCTTTGATGCACTGTTTAATAGCTCTCCCATATCTTCAWTTTGGGCTTAGAAAATTCTTATATATATTTGGGGCTTGTCGCCTATTCTTTACTTAAASGAACAAAACAATTCTCAAACAGGGATATTTTTGGTTTCTTTACACATAAAATTACTGACTTGAAAAATTGCTGAAACTACTTCCAAACTTAAAATTCATGAAAATCGATTCTTGGAGTCTTTCAATTTTCTCAGCTTCCTGGAGAGAAATCTTACAGGAGTTTCTAAGTCCACACAGGTCAGAGCAGCTAAGCTCCACTCRGTGCACATAGGTAGGCAGAACCTTCTTTCCACAGTCTGCTCTCTCCTGTTTTTGWAAGAAGGCCTGCTACCTAACTATGTGGTTCTRATAAGCCATGGAAAATGTTCAATAATAATTGAACTGTCGGGCAATATGGATTTGAACCCTTTCCCAAAGACAGAAGACAGTTTGAATCCCAAGAAAATGGGCATTCAGAGTGGCGAGGGAAACAAGGATTTTCCACTGTAGTCAAGTCTTTCCACAGCTACAAACAGGTAGACAATCGAAGCCAAACTCTGGTGTATACATTAAACCTCTATGCACAGCACTGGTGGGAGAATCAATTGCTTGGAAAGTGGAGAGAGGTAAGGAATTCCTGAACAATGCCCAATGATCTCTCTGACATCTGCGAGCAAGGGAAAGGACAACTGTACACAGTAAAGCCCTTCAGAGATGACTGTAACCCATCCCCAGGACCTCTTGCCTCCCCATGTAGACTTCATACAAGAAAACAGTGCACAAAGCACAATTTTACCCCATGTAGACTTCATGTGATAAAACTGTGCTTCGTGCACTGTTTTCTCATCCAGTAGTTGGCAGTATAACAAACAATTCAAGAAGAATAGCAAACTTTCTGAAGAAATCATATGCCTATGTGAGCTGGCTTTGGCTGTGGATTGAAGCTCAAACTCCATCCCTCCTGCCTCTTTCTCCTGATTTTGTTATCTACATCTACAGACTGTCTACATCCTTTCAAAGTTCATTTCTTGAAACCTAATCTCCAATGTGGTAGTATAAGAATTGGGGCCTTTTTAGAAGCCAGCTCTAAGGGTGCTCCAGGGTCCTCTAGCCCTTCTGCCACATAGGGACATGTAGAAAGGACTAGTGTAAGGATCACTTGTGAGGGACTAATGTTCTTCACACACCAAACCTGCTGACACTTTGATTTTGATTTCCCAATGTCCACAGCTAAAAATCACAGCTTTCTAGSATTTATGGATTACCTAGTTTGTGATATTTTTGTTACACTAGTCCAGCCTTCCTTCTTTTGGTATTTTTCTATATCTCATAGAGATCTGAGATGTCTTGAAGGAGGCATCTAGCTATATCTTGTTGTATGGACTCTTGAAATAATGGCTTAACTGTTGAACAGGCTCCAGATCTGAGAGCGAAGGTGAAGTGGGCAGGATTGAGCTGTATCCTCCACATCCCATCTAGGTCAGTGGTTCTCAATCTATGGTTTAGGACCCCTTTTGGGAGATTAAATGACCCTTTCCCAGGAGTTGCATATCAGATATCCCTTACATCAGAAATCTTCATTACAATTCATAACAATATCAAAATTACAGTTAGGAACTAGCAACAAAAATAATTTTATGGTTGGGAGTCACCACAACATGAGGAATTGTATTAAATGGTCGCAGCATTAGGAAGGTGGAGAAGCATTGCTCTGGCTGAACCTTAAACCAGTGGCTTTCCTTTTCTGTTCTACTTCTGTCATCTGCAGCATCATGAGAGCGAATGTTCCTAGCTTCCCAGGGCCATTTAGTTGAGTCAGTCAGATCGTCTCCAGAACCTGATAGGCCTCAAGTCTCAGGATTAGAACTCTATCCCACAAACCGGATATCTTGCCCAAAGTAACAATAACAGTTAATGTTACAATTGAGGCAGGTAAGAGCCACACAGGAGCAGAAAGAGACAAATACCAAATAATTCATAGGATGAGATTGGAAAAGAAATAGAGAAGTAGATTGTGGCTGAGATTTNACCTGCTGACACTTTGATTTTGATTTCCCAATGTCCACAGCTAAAAATCACAGCTTTCTAGCATTTATGGATTACCTAGTTTGTGATATTTTTGTTACACTAGTCCAGCCTTCCTTCTTTTGGTATTTTTCTATATCTCATAGAGATCTGAGATGTCTTGAAGGAGGCATCTAGCTATATCTTGTTGTATGGACTCTTGAAATAATGGCTTAACTGTTGAACAGGCTCCAGATCTGAGAGCGAAGGTGAAGTGGGCAGGATTGAGCTGTATCCTCCACATCCCATCTAGGTCAGTGGTTCTYAATCTATGGTTTAGGACCCCTTTTGGGAGATTAAATGACCCTTTCCCAGGAGTTGCATATCAGATATCCCTTACATCAGAAATCTTCATTACAATTCATAACAATATCAAAATTACAGTTAGGAACTAGCAACAAAAATAATTTTATGGTTGGGAGTCACCACAACATGAGGAATTGTATTAAATGGTCGCAGCATTAGGAAGGTGGAGAAGCACTGCTCTGGCTGAACCTTAAACCAGTGGCTTTCCTTTTCTGTTCTACTTCTGTCATCTGCAGCATCACGAGAGCAAATGTTCCTAGCTTCCCAGGGCTGTTTAGTTGAGTCTGTCAGATCGTCTCCAGAACCTACTAGACCTCATCAAGTCTCAGGATTAGAACTCTATCCCACAAACCGGATATCTTGCCCAAAGTAACAATAACAGTTAATGTTACAATTGAGGCAGGTAAGAGCCACACAGGAGCAGAAAGAGACAAATACCAAATAATTCATAGGATGAGATTGGAAAAGAAATAGAGAAGTAGATTGTGGCTGAGATTTTCATTGAGTAAATRTTTGCTAAGTGTCAACCATCTACTGCAGGCACAATGRCAGTGGGTAAGGGACAATGGAAGGTGCATATGTGACTAATATTCATAAGAACAAAACTCTTAGAAAGGAGAATGAGGAAAAGACATTAAAGAAAAATAAATCTAGGAAGTTGCAGGTAGARGCGTAGGCATTTAAATGATGTACAAAGTGTCATTCAAGCCTTTGCTGTCAGAGTTGTAGTGCRGGTGTGCATGTGCTGTTGGATGTATCCATGTCTAGTAAAAGCTTCTCAGTGCCCATGGCTAGCACTAAAGTCTTTGCCATCACTGAAAATGCATGAGATGAGTGCACATTCTCTTTTTAACCTCCATGTGTGTGAGAGACACAGAGAGAGACAGAGAGAGAGACAGAAAGACAAAGAGAGACAGAGGCAGGGAGACAGAGAGACAGAGATAGATGTGGGAGGAGRCATGCACACCACTGTGTGTGAGGTCAGTGGAGGACAACAGTGGGTRTCAGTCCTTGCCTTCCTCCTGGAACGAGTCAGGGGCTGTTCATTCACTGTTGTGTTTGCCAAACTAGCTGGCTAACTGCTTCCAGGGATTCTCCTGTCGCTGCCGCCCATGTCTGTGTAAGAGTGCTGGCATTACAGAAGCAGCCAGCTTTAAGTGGGTTCTGGAGGCTTCAAGTTAAGACCTCACATATGTACAGCAAACAGCTTACCTACYGAGACTTCCATCTTCCTGGGCCTCTGAATCTCTCTTTCTTAAGAATTACAGTATTGTCTGCGCATGCCAGAAATGGCTTTGATTATTTAGTTTGGATATGTGTGCTGATTAGATTTCACTTGCACTTTGTGTGGACACAGCACTTCTTTAGCTCACAGTTCAACCAAAGAACCTCAAATGGCATTTGCATACAGCACCAAGCAGCCCTGTGCTTACAAACACAGATGCAGAGAAATGATGAAATCAACAACTATTTACTTCTGCTTCCCAGCACATGACTGCTACATGATTTTGATGGAGACCAAACAGAGGGATTTCAACAACACACCAGGAGGTGCAGCTGTGTTTCCAGGAGCTGCACAGTGTCTGAATAATTCAGAGTTTACATTAAGTACCTCTTAGTATTAACAAGGTACAGAATAAACTGTTTACCTATGATGCCTGCGTCTGCAGATAGGATAACCACTTTTTAGCAACTCATGTTGTATGCCAGGAGGGCAAGCAACCACAGCCAACATGCCTGAGATCTGTGACCTGGTCATCTTTCTAAGGGGACAGATACACATGAGCATCAGAATTTGGTTAGAATTTGGATCAGAAACAAGCTGAGGGTATGACTTCCGGTAGAGGGGATAGATTCTTCATTTCCAGTATAAAAACACTAACGATATTTTTTTTCAACTTCTTTATCAGGAAGATAAATGAAATTTGTTGTTTCCAGGTGGCCATTTGGTATGACTTCTATATAACTTCTATATTAAATGGAAGCTTAGGGAAGGTCTGGTGATATAGAGTGGGCTCTGTGGCTTGGAAACAGTCTCTGCTGGCCACACTCTAATACTGAAGGCATCAGTTAGAATTCCAGTTTCTAGTGTAGGAACAAAGCTGGGTCATCCACAGCTGGGCATACTGGTTGAGGAGTGGTCTGTTCTGTAGATTCCTTCCATGTTCGGAAAAGGACAGTCTGTGGTGATCTTCCTCGAACTCTGTCCTCCGGACTAGGTTGAGCCACTAACACAGCTATGGCTARCGAGCCACTCCTGGGCTTTTCTTTTTCCCTTTTCTCTTTTGATTGAGCAGGATAGAGATTCTAGAATGCCAAGTCTCATAATCTATGGGTGTCATCTACTTATCACTGAAAACTGCCATAAATCTGTCAGATTCTTCTTGCTGGTAAACTGCTAGAAAATGCTAGAGTGTTTGATTCTAGCTGGGCTCTAC
>BDUI01005285.1:29577-43352 GCA_002335545.1 Apodemus speciosus
ACACACTCACACACACACTTTTTTAACTTACAAACTACTCATAAAGTTAATCATAAAGAAGATCTCAACTTACTTACATACTTAAAAAAAGAAAAGAAAAAAGAAAACCCAGGTTTTTAAAATGAATATAGAGGATCATCTTTGGACAGTTCTACTTCTAAAGTTTGGGATAAAATAAGTAAAATTTTCATGATTCCAAGGTAATCAACAGTGCACCTTTCACTGGCTGTAAAAATAGCCATCTTTCTGAGCCAGGCATGAAAGGGAACCCAGCTGGCTGGGAGAGATGATAATCTGTCCTCAGTGAGCTCTTGGTCCCAACTCCCAGGGCAATGCATGGAAGGAAAAAGCTATCAATGGCCCGGCATCTGACCAGTCACTCACCACACCATCTGCTTCTCCCTCATGCAAATTTAAAATGAATATGCCCTGTCTTGAGACAGAGCAAGGGCTGCATCTGTCTAAGGCCACCAGTAACCGTTCCCCCACGCCACGGTAACTAATGGATTCAAGTTGCACCTTAGACAGGAGCCTACTGTACCTCGATTCTAGACTGTGAATAAACAGACACTCTAATGGTCTGCATTGATTAATTTTCCTTTTCTACAAAATTTTTCTATGTTTTATCTCTTGATAAGATGTATATGAAAAGTGGAATTGGAGGGCTTCAAAAATAACCGCCTTCTTGAGACCCAAGACATGTGGCCATTTCTAGCCGGCAGGTTTCCTTTCTGCATCTATGATTCACAATACAATGTATAACCAGGGAAGTGTGGAGAAAGCCAAGAGGCCGAGAAGCTTCAGGAGCTGGGGACATGGCTCAGATGTAAACAACAAAAGACCTGAACTGCACTCAGGTGACCTGCAGCAAAGCCGGGCCTTGTCACTCCTTGGTGAGTACAGAGACTTCCACCCACGGCTGCAGGCTGTGACTCGCATGCACAGGCCATGACTCCTGTGACCCACAGGTTCCTCTCTAAGGGTGTTATCTCCAGATTTCTACTCTAGGGCCACACACTGCAGCTAAGCACCTGAGGAGAGTCATCTATCCAGAGTGAGCTGGGGCCTCACCTTACTATAGACCCTGATCACATGACAGCACCTGTCAAAGGGGACAGAAGAAAGAACAAGTCTCTTCCAGTCCATTCAGGAAATCATTCAACAAATAGTTATTATGTATTCTCTTTGCCAGGCTATGTAGTGAGAAATCTCTTTTTCAAGTGTAGACCAACCAAAATACAGAATCGTGGGGGGGAGAGGGGGAGTCAAGACTACAGAGAAATAAACAGTAGGGAAGAAAGTCCCTGCCTGTCCTGGGTATGGATGTTAACAAAGGAATGAAACCGGAGGAGACAAAGGGGAGGTGGGGCTGGTGAGACAACTCTGCAGTTAACTGCATGAATTGCTCTTGCAGAGGACCTGAATTCAGTTCCTAGCACCCGCAGCCCGTGCATCCTAACTGCCTGTAACTCTAGCTTCAAAGGGGAATCTGATGCCTCTGACCTTCAAGCACCTGCACTACACACACCCCACAACCCACAATTTAAAATAAAAATAATATTCCTTTTTAAAACAGAAAGACGTTGGAAGATCACTCCCTGAAGTCTTTGTAAGGTAACAGCTCTTTCCCTCCATCTTATACTCCCCATAAGTGTGGCTAGAAAGGTTGGGGAAACATCGCATGACTGTTTTATGACAGCTCAGGTTTCCCATATCTCATAGACATACTGCTGCCCTTTTGGGACAAGGCTCTGTAAACCATCTGGCCAATGACAGAATCCCATTTTTTCTTTAAGAGGAAACTTTAAATGCAGGAGTGTGCATGTTTATTTAAGTGCTCTGCACTCGCACACGAGCAGACTGCGCTAACAGATTTCTCCGTGTTTGGCTGACTTTGCCAGCTTGCCATAAGCAGGCTTCCGCATCTTTTCTTAATTGTTTATAAATAGCACCAACACCCGAAAATGTAAATCAAGGCAAGCTGTGCCTATACTTGGCTCTGCTGTGATGGCAATGCGTGACAGCTGCCAAATCTAGGAGAGGAGATCCAAGGCCTGCAGTGGATGCCACAAAGCAGCCTTATACTCTCCCTACGACAGCCAAGGAGACAGAAGGAATTTGCTCCCCGCGAAGACAGGCGAGTCCTTTGTTAGGCATATAGCTGCTTGCTGGCCATGAGGTGGTCTGTCCTGTCACGTTCAGTGAGATTTCATGTTAGCTCGCATCCTCGAATCCCCAACAGCAACATTAAAGTGCTAGGGAGCCCATCCTACAAACAAGGAACACAAAGAATGGAGAATAGAATCCATTGCCCAAGATGTCAGGCCCAACAGAAGCTCAAAACTGCAGCAAAGGCAAAGCCACAAGCAGATTATACTGTCAAGTCTCTGTCAAGCAGCCTCGCTCGCCCTTTTACTTTAGCCTTTACCTTAGGCTCTCAGTCTTTTGAGCACCTCATTGCAGATAGCCAACTGCAGGTGAGGCATTGCCAGACAGCTCCAGGATACCTGCACTCATGCACTCCGGATCGCTGCCCTTCCAAAACAGTGGATACACATGCCCCACTGGGAACTACAGGCCAGCACAAGGTGACCTGGACTTGGCCTTGGCACAAGTCTAGGGACACCATCCTCGTTTGCCTTTTAAGCTCACAATCCATCATCAGGGAGGATCTCAAGGCGGAAGAAACTCAAGCAGAGACCAACCATGAAGGAAACTGCTTACTGATTTGCTCCCCATGGCTCGGTCTGCTTTCTCCTCTCTCTGTCTCTGTCTGTCTCTGTCCGTCTCTGTCTGTGTGTGCGTCTCATGTATTTATTTATGTATATGAGTGCTCTATTTGCATGTATGCCTGCATGGCAGAAGAGGGCATCAGATCCCATTACAGATGGTTGTGAGCCACCGTGTAGTTGCTGGGAATTGAACTCAGGACCTCTGGAAGAGTAGCCAGTGCTCTTAACCACTAAGCCATCTCTCAACCTGCTTCCTTAAAACACCCCACGACCACCTTCTGGGTGGCACCACTCACAGTGGATGGGACCCTCCCACATCAATTAGCAAGTCAGAAAATGCCTCACAATGGCCACAGGGTCCCTCTTCCCACCTGTCAATCGACCACTAAGAAAGCACACTACTTGAAGTCACAAAGACCAGTCAGTTCTGTTCCTCTGACAATGCTGAATTAGTCACACCAGGCAGCACTCACCGTGCCAGGCTCAGCACTTCATCCTCCTTAATTCTCACCATGATTCTGTGACAGTGCTGCATTTCATTCCCCATTTACAGATGAGAAAACTGAAGCCCATAAAAATAAGCAAGTCATCTATGAACACCTGTTAGGATTTTTTTGGATAATATTCAAAAGCAAATATTCCTTTAATTACCAATGTTAACCAAACATAAAATAACTACCACCAGGGGCTGGAGAGATAAAGAAAACTGACTGTTCTAGAGGACAAAGGTTGGAGTCACAGCATTCACATGATGGCTCACAACTTGCTGTAATGCCAGTTCCTGGGGATTGACAGTTCCTGGGGAGTGACATCTTTTATGGGCCTGCAAGAGCACTAGGCACATGAGTGGTGCACCAGCAATACACACAGGCGAAACTCCCATCTTAGGTCTCAAACCTAGGACAAACTGCTGAGGTGCCCACTAACAGCAAAGTGGACCAGGGCACCAGCTTCTCCCAGCATCCCTCTGTTAAAGGCTCTGACTGGAGTATGCACCTTACCCTGAACTCTCCAGATCAGGGGCTAGGCTGCCCTTCCCCCAGCTGTCCTTCTCTATTATAATCCAGCCATTTTCTCTTTGTCACCCCACTACCATTGCCTGAGTTGTGATTGTAACTATGCAAGATTAGATGACTCTTTGTACATTTCACTTAAAAAAANGGAATCCTCTCCTGTGAGGACTCAGGATCCCAGCACTCATGTCAGTTTGTGCCTATGGCCCCTGTCTTCCTTACTTCATCTTCCTTACCTTCTCGAAATAGGTATGGGCTTCCTTAAGAACTAAGAAATGGCCAGCCAAGTCTTAGATAAGATTTTTTTTTTGAACAGGAAAAAGATTGAAATTCTTATATTTAAAAAGAGAAAAAGATATCAGAGAAATGCAGAAAGGAAGAAGGCAAAACAAGGATGCTAGAGAAGAAACCAGAGTCACGAGGGATGGAAGACKGGGGGAGCAAGGACGGAGGTGAAAAGCGAACTGTCACGGAGGCTTCCAACCATCCCAAAGGGAACCTCTACGGTGGAGGAACCGYCAGTGATGCACAGAGCTCCGCTGTGGGACCTGAGGCGGGCAGCACCACAGTCCCGGACACACCTCCCTGCATCGAAGGCCACGGAGCCCATTTAAGTCCTTCCTCCCGTTGCCCTGGATGAGAAACCAGGATTTTAGACAGCCTTCGAGTTCAGGGGAAAGGTGAATGCAGCTGAGATACAGAAGCCCCGAGTGTTAGCCACAAATCCGCACGCAGATAATCTTCTCATCCACGAAAGGGAGGAACACATTGCCTGTCTCATAACTGCAATAAATCGTCAACATTAGAAATCCCTCACATAGCCTTTCATCAGGCTGACTATGTGCCAAGTGATCAGGTCGGKCCTCGGAGACTCAGGAGACTGGAGACAGGGTAAAAACAAACGAGCCCACAGCTCAAGGGCTGGCTGTGTCTTAGAGGATCCGGGAAGCAGGACCGGTAGGGGARGAGGCTGCTTCAGTGGAGACAGCTGGGGCCAGAAGCCTGGCTCTGAATCCCAGAACCACTGGCTTGAGGGTTCTGGGACACCAGAGTTGATAACAATCAACTTAGCATTTGAAAACAGCCAAGCAGAAGGTTTTCAGCTGTTTCAACACAAAGAAATGGCATGTCCATGGTACGGACCAGCTGGCGGTGCAGATCTGATTGTTATACACACACGTGCTGCAATGTCACTGTGCTCCTCGGGCACCTAGAATTACCACGTGTCCCTTACAAATAAGATGGACGGGCAGGTGTGGCGGCATCTGTCTGTAATCCCTGAACTTGAAAAGCAGAGAGGCAGGAAGATCGGGTGTTCAAGGCCAGCCTTAGCTCCATAACAATAGAAGCCCAAAATGGACGGTGTGGTGTCCTGTCTGCGCACTGTCAAACTAAACGAATACATTTTTTGTTGCTGTTTTTGTTTTGTTTTTCGAAGCAGGGTTTCTCAGTATAGTCCTGGTTGTCCTGGAGCTCACTCTGTAGACCAGGCTGGCCTCGAACTCAGAAATCCDCCTGCCTCTGCCTCCCAAGTGCTGGGATTAAAGGCSTTCACCACCACTRCCCTGCAGAATACATAATTGTTTAAAAAGCAWTCTATGGCCTTGAGCAAGGTGCTTGCCTGGCCTGTGCCTCTGGCTCCTTACCTGTAAAGCAAGGCTAATCACAATAGGCTCAAGTTCTCAGGGCAGAGAATGACATTAAACCAGTTAAAACATCACAGTGTGGGGCTTGATTGCACCTACAAGGGCTTCAAAGGCAGAGCAGGTTTGGAATTTTCCAGAGTGAGAAGTACAAAGCAGCATCGCAGACATTATCTTGTTGACCCTTGGAACACCTCTCCTAAGAAAGAAAGCACAACAATCAGGGCCTTGTAGACCCTGTGACTTGCCAGCAGAGAGAGAGAGCCACCTCCTTCCTCCACCCTCTAGCCTCACACTAAACGTTGGAAGGAAATGCAACCTAGACTCATCTAGACTCAGGATAGTGGCCTAGAACCAAAGGCTCACAGAACTGAACCGCTTCATTCACAACCTTAAGAGGCCTCTCTCCTCTGAACTGCCAAGGTAATCCAGGAATCCAGGGCCGGGAGCCTGGAGCACCGCGTTCAGCTGCTGGAAGGTCATCTTTTGCGAGATCATCCCATAAAACTAGTGTCATATTATTCAAAAAGACAGTGTGACTTTTATAGAACCATCTACTCCACTTGGAAAGAAGGCCCAATAAACCCACACAAGGAACGCACACTCGCACAACTACAAATTAAGTTCATCTGTCACAGGCTTGGTCCCAAAGCCCTCTGGGCACACAGCTGCTCTTCTGAGCTGAAAATGAATTGCAAGGGACAAACAGGTCAGCTTGTTGAAAGAAGGAGTTTTGTTGTCTTTCCTCCAAAACGTTCCATGTAAAAAGCCCTTTAACTAAGTTGTTTGTTTGTTTGTGGTTTGAGTGCTACAGCTGGCTCCTAAGACAGCTCTTCCTGATGACTCGGCTACCTAGGTAGGCCCAAGCCAGGCCCTAAGGCAAGTAAATGCAAATGACTACAGAGCCTGCCTTAATGAAGTACCTCGTGCTCTGGGAGGACTGAGTAGGGATGGATCACTCAGCCACAATCCCAACCCACAGGATCACTGCTTAAAGCAGAGGCTCTCAACCTATGGCTGGGGGTTGAACAGCCCTTTCACAGGGTCACACATCAGATAGCCTGCACACCAGATGTTTACACTATGATTCATAACTGTAGCAAAATTACAGTTATGAAGTAGCACTGAAAATAATTTTTTGTCGGGGGTCACAACCACGTGAAGAACTGTATTAAAGGTAGCAGCATTAGGAAGGCTGAGAAGCTCTGGCTTACAGCAATACCAACTTTGGCTCTAAGAAACTGGGCCCTAGGAATTCAGATCACATCCTAAGCCCTATTTCAAGCTCCCTCCAGGACACCTTCTGGCAGCTACTGTGAGCCACAGGAAAACCATGTAGAAAGGAGGAGGCCTGCCCTGCCTCCTTGAGGGACAGAAGATAAGATCTTGGGTTTTAAAAATCTGTAAGAAATCACCATTGCCATTAATAGCAACGGGGTGAGACAAGATCAGGGTACGCTCCTCCCAGACCCAGGAAAGCAGCATGCAGTCATGCACGTAGCCAGGCATGGCGGTCCATGAGAGGCCTGCAGGATTCCAACACCACCTCCTTCCACTGCCTCACCCCACCCCTACCCCCACCCGTGGGGCCAAACAGCCACTCAGAAAAGGGGGTTCAGCAGGACAGCCATCTTTTTTTCTGATGGCTTTTATGTTGTAAGAAACGATGGCAAGTTCTTAGTTTGGGATGCTCTTCACAGATAAGAGGCACTGCGTCCCTCTGCCTTGGCTGGGGGCTCTGAGACTGGAAAGTTACAGGTCATCCACCAACTGACTGAGCCCAGATTCAGAGAAAGGGACAGTCCTGAGCCCTGCTGCATATTCATAAGGTCAGGCTGTGTCCTAAACCAATGGGATGGGGGGATGGGGGATGGGACCGCCATATTCAGCACACTGGCCATTTTGGCCCTTTTCTTTCAGCTGGCATCTCTTTCTGCAGAATGGTGTACAAAAAAACTGCTTCATTTTCATGAGTCTCTTATATTTGTTTTTATCTTATTGCCCACAATGTCACCCAAATTTATCACACTGTGAAGCAAGAAGCTTTTCACCATTAAAAGCCTTTAGCCCCTAGCAAAGGTCAAAGAACATCACGATGTCACATGCTGGCATTACATTTCCTGAGGGTAACCAGAGAAACAGAGGCTGAAATCCTTTTTAAAATCTACCATAAAAAGACTCAGCGACTTCAGATGCACTGGGTGTAGGCTGCAACAGTRTGGCTCTCCTTTCCAGATCACCAGATCACCTGCACCCTCCAGGACACGCTCAACTGACACCAGGCGCCTTAGTACAACCACACAGGCCACAATGCCACAGACTGCCAACACCCRCCTCCAGCTCATTGACGATGATGTTGTCCTAGCATGGGTTGCCGAGTTCACTGGGCACTCTATCCTTCGTCCTTTCTGAGGGGAGACAGACATCAGTCTCAGTGGTTTAAAAAGAATGGGGGAGCTGGAAAACTGGCTTAATGCTAAAGAGCACTGCTGCTCTTGCAGAGGACTGGGCTTCAGTTCCCAGCACCACATCAGGGGCCTCACAAGCACCCATAACTCCAGATCTAGGAGAACCGATACCCTCTTCAGCCTCCATGGTGTCTTAGTGACAATTTCTATTGCTGTCATAAAACAGTGACCAAAAGCAACTTGGGAAGGAAAGAGATTATTTCGGCTTACATGTCCTGATCACCGTCCTTCATGAAGGGACGTCGGGGCAGGAACTCAGGGAACAAACCCAGAGCTGATGCAGAGGTCACGGAGGAGTGCTGCCTACTGGCTCGCTTTGACCAAACGGCCTCTCCTGGGCTCACTTCACGGCCTACGGATTACCACACAGTGCCAAAGCTCAGCCTTCCCCAGGATCCCTTCCATCCTGGGCCCTCTACTGCAACTGAGGCTGCACTTTCACCAACAGCCTCTCCTGGGCTCTCTGCTTTCGTGGGCTCTAGTCTATCACACAGCGGCAAGCCTCAGCTGTTTCCAGGAGCCTCATGCCTTGAAAACCAGCACCATCTGGGTGGCTCTTCCACTACCAAGTTCAGCTGCTGAACCAGGTACAACCTTGACCCACAGTGGACCCCCAGCTTCTGTGTGATGACTCTAAGGAAACTCTTTACAGAAGATTCTTCCTCAGTGATGCTTGTCTCTTAAACCCGGCTTTACTTCAGTCCCAGCTGACCAGCGAAAATTGTCCCAATAACACAAAGGTTTCACTTTAGTGGTTCTTAATTCAAATCATTACATGAAATTTGTGAATTGTTGCTTCCTTCTGAAACTTTACAAGGCAGGCCTCCACGGCCTGCACTGTTCTCAGCAATCTTATCTTCCAAGTCCCTACAACAGCTCATTAAACTCCAACATTCAGGGATTCTCTAGCTCAGTGTCCCCAAGTCCTTCTACAGTCCTCCCAAAACATGATCACGACATGATTATGTCCGTCACATCAATACCCCACTCCTGGTACCAATTTATGTCTTCGTTAGAATTTCTGTTGCTATTATAAAACACCATAACCAAAAGCAACTTAGGGAAAGAAAGGGTTTATTTCATCTTACAGCTTGTAGTTCATTATCCAGGGAAGTCAGGGTAGATACCTGGAGGCAGAAACTGATGAAGAGGCCATGGAGGGGTTCTGCTTGTTGGCTTTGTTCAGCCTTCCATCTTATATCACCCAAGACCACTAGCCCAGGAGTAGTACTGCCCACAGTGAGCAGAGCCCACCCACATCAATCATCAATCAAGGATATGTACTACAGACTTGTGTATAGGTTAATCTTATAGTTTCATTGTTCTAATTGGGAGACTTTTTCCCAAAATAACTTGAGGTTGTGGTCAAGTTACTATAAAACCAGTCAGGACACACAGAAACCAAGCACACWCATGGTGTGCTCTCATACATACAGGCAAACATTCATATACATAAACTATAAGTAACTCTTTAAAAAGGACAGGGAGGCTGAAACGATGGCTCATTAGTTAAGAGCACTTGCTGTTCTTGCAGAGGAATTTGGTTAGTTCCAAGTACCCACATGGCAGCCCACAGCCATCCATAACTCCAGATCCAGGGAATTCTTCTGGCCTTCACAGGCACCAGGCACACATGTGTACATACATGTAAGCAAATGCTCATACACATAATTTAAAAATAAGCAAACCTTTTTGTAAAAAAAATAAAGAGCCTTGACTTTCACACACACACACACACACACACACACACACACACACACACACACACACAAAACCTCTCCATTCACAGGTGAGTATATGGTGCCCATATAATAAAGGTAATATAGCCTGGCTTCGGGACAGAGCCAACTCAACAGTGGGGCAAGACTCTGGCTTGAAGCACATGCCACCATACTGTACGACTTCTAATGAAGGAAGGAAGAAGCCAGACACAGGCCATCCCACCCACACCATAGTCATTCAGCAGATCACACGGCACCTTTGGAAAGACTTGCACTTCCCAAATACTGTAACTGGCTATATTTTATCACTGTAGATTTTACAGGATAACTGGAGGGTTTCCCTGTATTTTGCTAGAATATGATGTCAGACATATAGCGAGCATATAACATATGCTGGTCATTGCTAGGTGCTGGGGACTCAGTGTTGCCAAGAACAGCAATCCCTGTTCAAGAAGAGGTGATGCRCTAAGGAGGACTAAAAAGAGAAAGGGGCTCATGAGAGAGTTCATACAATGTAGGAGTGGGGCCGGATGAGAGGCACCTGGGCTGGGCAGCACCTAAAGAACACCGTCTGAGGGTTTCATTGAAACATGTCCCCAAGGTGGCTGAAGATGCTGCTGTCAGTTGACTCCCTTGGTTCCAGGAATCATGGCTGTGGTGGTTTAAATAGAGACGGCTCCCATAGGCGCATAGAGTTAAACACTTCGTCACTAGGGAGTAGTGCTACTTGAGAGGGATTAAGAGGTGTGGCCTACTGAGAGGAAGAACATCACTGGGGGTGGGCTCTGGGTTTAAAATGCTTGTGCCAGATCCAAAGTCTGTCTCTCTCTCTCTCTCTCTCTCTCTCTCTCTCTCTCTCTCTCTCTCTCTCTCTCTTCTCTCTCTCTCTCTCTTCCTGCTGCCTGCCAATCCAGATGTAGAAGTCTCAGCTCTCTCTCCAGCAGCATGTCTGCCTGCTTGCCACCACGCTTCCCGCCATGATAATAATGGACTAAATCTCTGAAYGGTGAGCCAACCTCAATTACTTTCCTTGCCATGGTCATGGTGTCTCTTCGCAGTGACAGAACACTGACTAAGACAATGGTCAAGAAGCTCACAGCCATAAAGTTCAGGAGAAGAAAGCAAAGCAATGAACCAGTCTCAGACTGTCCATTCCTGAAGGTCAAATCAGTTTTTAGTAGCAAGGGCCCAATTAAAAAATCCTTGGATATATTTATTTGAAATTCGAGGTATTTCTGGGCACATTAACTTTAGTAGTAAATTAATGCTACCAGTTAAAATTTAAAATAAAAACATTCATTGTTCAAGAGATAAGGATGTGTTATCTTTGACAAGTTTATTTCCTCTGCCCGGTTTAGTTTTTCTTGTCAACTTGACACAACCTAAAGTCATCTAGGAAGATAGAACCTCATTTTGTTTGCATTAATCCAATTGGYGTATTGCTGTGTCTATGACAGGCTGTCTTGATTGGTGACAGACATGGGAAAGCCCAACTTGTGGGTAGCACCAGCCCTAGGCCGGTGGGCCTGSGCTGTGTAAGAAAGCTAGCTGCCCCCAAGCCAGTGAGCGAGCCAGGAAGCAGCCTTGCTCCTTGCTCTCTGTACTAGGTTCCCACTTCAGTCCCCGCTCTGACTTCCCTAGTGATGAATTTTAACCTAGAAATGTAAGCCAAACAAACTCTCTTCCTCCTCGGGTTGCTTTTGCCCACGGTGTTCATCACAGCAATTAGAAAGCAAGCCAAAACAAATTCTCAAGAYGTATGCTGGAAAATGACAAGGGTGATGAAGGCGGCGGTGCCGTGACACCCTTGCTGAGTGCGTCTAGTGCTGGCGCCGAGCTGAGCGGTTCATACACATTTGCAGGTAAATCTTCAGACTGTCCTGTTGGGCAGCAATGGCCCATTATCCATTTCATAGAGGGAGTCAATCAGGGGTGGAGAAGCTTAAACAATTGCCTATAATTACACTGCTGGGGACTTCTTCCTCCAAGTTCTCCTGCGCCACTGAAATGAGATGTGTGGTGGTCTTGCAAAATGAACTATCAACTTTCGGCTCCATGGAGAGATGGGAGAGGGGTCAGAACAGAGTGAAGGCTGGTGAGCGAGTTCCTGGGAGATTCCAGCAAGATGGAGTGTCAGGTTCCCTGTTGTCTGCAGGAAGCAAGGCCCAGCATAGGGAAAGCCTCGGCACTGCTCCTAGCCGCAACACCACTTCGCCTCAGGCCAGGGAGTCTCAGCCTCCGCTGGACACAGGACCAACCAAGAGACTCCCTAAAAGCGACATCTCCCTACACGCCACTCTCAGAGATTCTACCGCAGCTGGCCTGCTATATAAGCAAGCACGCTTTTCTCAGAAGTCCCCAGGGCAGCCAGGGTTGCAAAGCCCTTGTCCTAGACACTCACACACTTGGCTCAAGTCAACACACTCATTGGGATTCTGAGCACTAGAAAACAGGTTCAGACAAGGCAGCCTCTCCTCTGTGACAACAGATGAGTGTTTATCCTCTGCTTTAGGATAAAGAAACCAGGATCCACGATTTATTCTAGTCCAAACCAAATAAACACACAGGTGAAGAGAGATTTGGGTGTAGGCTTCTACACAAAATGCTTCCTGCAGCTCCCCGCCAGAAGCCTGGGGACTAGCTGAGCCCGGGGAATTCCAAGAGGAAATTCATGTCTGAACCACAGTGAAAGTGTACTGCCTACACACACCCCACAGCACAGCCACGCTCCAGATCGGGGTGGAAAGGGAGGACAGGGCAGCACAAAAGAAGCCAGTTCTGCTGCCTCTGCTCCCTCAGTGTCACCACTGGCTCTGGTCTGAGCCCTGGGGACAGAGAAAAGGGCACAGCACAGCACAGAAACRCTGAGGACAGAGAAGCTATTGAAGGAATTCAGCCACCAAGCAGGAAAGGAGCCGTAGGGCCGTTTCCATCCCTAGGAGAATGAGGAGAGAGAGCGCACGCGCGCGCGCACACATACATACACACACACATACACACACACACACACACACACATTAGCTGAAGGAACATTTACGGTGTTTCACACCTTCACATGTTCCACTAATAGCAATTCAAGCAAACCTTCGATTTCTTGCAAACCTTGCAACTTCTCCTGCAACACTAATCTTTCTGGAAGCCCTTTACTGTCAGAGACTGTAATGGATGAGGCCTGAGTTGGCTAAGACATATTAATATAAGAAGAGCACGCTCTGGTGTCATCCATCCACACACCCCCTCCCGCCGCACCCCACCCCTGCCCGGTGCCACCCCGCCCCCTGCTGCCAGCAGTCACTCTCAGCAAACTGAGAAGTGACCCGAGTTCCTTTCACTCTCTCAGCCTCTTGGCTGACCCAGCATTCCCCAGAAAGCTAGCAAGCTGGCAGCCCTGTCACTGACTGCTCTGAGGCGACMAAAGGCGTAAAGCACTGAGCTGACACGGTCTATCTGTCTCTCACAGTCTTCTACTTGTCATGCGGGTCACTCTGAGAGCAGACCGGCTGCGGAAGGTTTTGGCAGGTTACCAGAAAGTGACTCCTCACTCCTGCCCTCCCTCCCAGGCTCCTAGGCGTGCAGGCTGCCCGGAGTGCAGGAAGACCAGAAGGCTTTTTTTTTTCTGAGGCTGATGTGCATTCCTGTCTCTCTCTGCTGGGGATACCCCACCCACAGCATGCAGGCAGGAGCGTGTGCGTCCTTCCCACGGTGGGATAGGTGTCCTAGGTTAGTGCAGCCTGCCATAAGACCTAAGCGGGCTGTCTCCGGTTGGACTTCACCGGGGGCTCACAGGCATGAGCCGTGCGTGCCTGCCCTTTCAGGTCTTCGGGCAGAATTACAGATGTGCTTTTTTCAAGTTCCAGAGAAGTTGTTTACACAGCTGTATTCCCTGCAGACGTAAGTCTCACCGGCTGCCGAGCGGTGCCACAGTATAGCTCACCTGCTCTCGGGACACACTGATTCCTTAGCTCATTACATCAAGGGAAAAAAAATCAAGAGGGAGAGAGAAATGGCTCCGCAGTTAAGAGCACTTCCTGCTTCTGTAGAACACCTGAGTTCAGTCCTCAGCGCCCACATCTGACCCCTCACAACTGCTTGGAACTCCAGCTCCAGGGGGACCTGACACCCTCTTCTTGCCTCTGAAGGCACTGCACTCACATGCAGTGCATGTACACACACACACACACACACACACACACACACA
>BDUI01005286.1:0-10333 GCA_002335545.1 Apodemus speciosus
TCTCAATTCTGAACATATATGCTCCAAATACAAGGGCACYCACATTCATAAAAGAAACTACTAAACCTCAAAGCACACATTGCACCCCACACAATAATAGTGGGAGACTTCAACACMCCACTCTCATCATGGACAAATCAGGAGAAAACAAACTAAGAGAAGTTATAAACCAAATGTATTTAACAGATATCTATAGAACATTTTATCCTAAAACAAAAGAATATAACTTCTCAGCACCTCACAGTACCTTCTCCAAAACTGACCATATACTCGGTAACAAAACAGACCTCAGCAGATATAAGAAGATTGACATAATTCCATGCACCCTATCAGAGAACCACAGATTAAGGCTGGTCTTCAATAACAACAAAAACAACAGAAAGCCCATATACACATGGAAACTGAACAATATTCCACTCAACGATAACTTGGTTAAGGAATAAATAAGGAAAGAAATTAAAGACTTTTTAGAATTTAATGAAAATGAAGGTACAATATACCCAAACTTATGGGATACAATGAAAGCAGTGCTAAGAGGAAAACTCATTACTCTGGTTGCCTTCAAAAAGAAACTGGAAAGAGCTTACACTAACAGCTTGACAGCACAGCTGAAGGCTCTAGAAGAAAAAGAAGSAAATACACCCAAGAGGAGGAGACAGCAGGAAATAATCAAACTCAGGGATGAAATCAACCAAGAAGAAACAAAAAGAACTATAGAAAAAAATCAACCAAACCAGGAACTGGTTCTTTGAAAAAACCAACAAGATAAATAAACCCTTGGCCAAACTAGCCAGAGGGCACAGAGACAGTATTCAAATCAGTAAAGCCAGAAATGAAAAGGGAGACATAACAACAGATACTGAGGAAATCCAAAAAAATCATCAGATCCTACTAGAAAAGCCTATACTCAACAAAAGTTGAAAATCTATATGAAATGGACAATTTTCTAGACAGATACCAAGTACCAAAGTTAAATCAGGATCAGGTAAATGATCTAAACAATTCCATAACCCCTAAAAAAAAATAGACGTAGTAATTAAAAGTCTCCCAACCAACAAAAGCCCAGGACCAGATGGGCTCAATGCAGAGTTCTATCAGACCTTCAAAGAAAACCTAATGCCAATACTCTTCAAACTATTCCACAAAATAGAAACAGATGGAACACTACCCAATTCATTTTATGAAGTCACAATTACTCTGATACCTAAGCCACACAAAGACACAACAAAGAAAGAGAACTTCAGACTAATTTCCCTTATGAATGTCAAAATACTCAAATATTGTTGCCAAATTCTTGCAAAACTACTCAATAAAATTCTTGCCAACAGAATCCAAGAACACATCAATACAATCATCCAACATGATCAAGTAGGCTTCATCCCAGGTATGCAGGGATGTTTCAATATATGGAAATCCATCAATGTAATCCACTATATATACAAACTCAAAGAAAAAAGACACATGATCATTTCATTAGATGCTGAGAAAGCATTTGATAAAATCCAACACCTCTTCATGATAAAAGTCCTGGAAAGATCAGGAATTCAAAGCCCATACCTAAACATAGTAAAAGCAATATACAGCAAACCAGTAGCCAACATCAAACTAAATGGAGAGAAATTTGAAGCAATCCCACTAAAATCAGGGACTAGACAAGGCTGCCCCCTCTCTCCCTACCTGTTCAATATAGTACNTCTCTTCTCCTCTCTCCTTTTCTCTCCTCTCCTCTCCTTCCTTTCTTTCTTCCTTTCTCTCTGATACATTGGATTGAACCTAGTGCTTGAAGACCTTCTTTTTAAAACCCATTTTTGACACTTTTGTCAGGGGTGTATAATCTTCTTATACATAATATCATTAGTATCAATCAGGTCTATGTCTGACACATGGCTACTTTATTTATACCTCATGTTTTCATTCCTTAAATTCTCCATTACTTTCTTTCATGTTAAATAGTTGTTTTCTAGTGGGCCACACATATCCCCTTGTTAGTTTTCTGAGTTATGTTCTTTGGGGTTTGCATATAGATTACAAGTAACATTAATTTATAACAATCTAGTTTGGGTAATACCAATTTAATTTTAATAGTATATAAAAACCTTGCTTGAACATAGTTCTGTTACCCCTGTCTGCTTTGCATAAAGAACTGCTATAAAACTACATTTTATGCATTATAAGCTTATAATTATTGCTCTAGGTAGTCACCTCTTAAGAAAAAGAGGAAAAGAAGCAGGTAATAAAGAAAAATGCATTTATATTATCTTTTATATTTCCTTATGCCATTAGCCTTTCCTGGTGCCCCTTACTTCTCTGGGTAGATTTAAATTAGCCTGGTACTCCTTTATCCCAACTTGAAAAATTCTGAATATTGTTTTACAGGAAAGGTTTTCTTATAACCCTTCTCTCCATTTTGTTGGCTTGAGCATATTTCAATTTCTCCTTCATTTTTGAAGGGCAGGTTTTAGTAAATATAAGATCTTCCGTTGACAGCCTCTTTCTTTCGGTATTTTGAATATGTCATATGCTGCTTTCTGGTTTCCAAGGTTGCTGATGGGAAGCCAGCTGCTGGTCTAATGGAAAAAATCCCTGGGTATGACAAGTCGCTTCTCTGCTGCTGTTTTCAAAATTATCTCTTTGTCTTTGACAGTTTGACTGTGACATGTTGAGGGTCGACATCTCTGAGTTTATCCTGTTTGGAATCTGGATTTATAGATCATTTCCATAAATGGGGTGATTGTCAGTATATTATTTCCTCCTTATTTCTTTTCCTGGCTCTTTCCACCTGCCCTTTCTGCCTGGTTCTCTCATTATGGAAGTCTGCTTTACAGTGTTGGTTGTTGTCATTGTTATTTTTTTTTTAAGTTTTAGCTATATTTGATTCTATTCTCAGAAGCCACAATTTCAACTGAACTGCAYTCAAAAGCGTTGTTTCTCCCTTCTGCTCTCAGCCCTTCTAGTGAACTCTGCCATCTGGGAGCCTTTTTAGTACCTTCATGAAGCTTCTAAAAACAACTTCTAGTATTCGCCTCTGATTCTGTAAGGCTCTGGTAGGGCTACTCCAAAAGACATCCATAACAGGCTCCTTTCAGTACACACTTCTTGTCATCCATAGTAGATTTGGGGTTTGGTGACTGTTTATAGGATGAATCCCCAGGTAGGACAGTCTCTGGGTAGCCTTTCCTTCAGTGTCTGCTCCACACTTTGTCTCCATAGTTGTTCCTGTGAATATTTTGTTCCCTTTCTCTGAGGAACCAAAGCACCCCTCCCCTTTGGTCTTCCTTCTTCTTGAGCTTCCTGAGGTCTGTGAATTGTAACATGTTTATTTTGAGCTTTTGGGCTAATATCCACTTACCAGTGAGTGCATACCATGTGTGTTCCTTTGTGATTGGGTTACCTCACTCAGGATGACACTTTCTAGTTTCATCCATTTGCCTAAGAATTTTATGAATTCATTGTTTTTAATAGCTGAATAGTACTCCATTGTGTATATATACCACAATTTCTGTATCCATTCCTCTGTTGAAGGACATCTGGGTTCTTTCCAGCTTCTAACTTTTATAAATAAGGCTGCTATAAACATAGTGGCACATGTGTCTTTATTTTATGTTGGAGTATCTTCTGGGTATATGCCCAGGAGTGCTATAGCTGGGTCCTCATGTAGTACTATGTCCAATTTTCTGAGGAACCGCCAAACTGATTTCCAGAGTGGTTTTACCAGCTTGCAATCCCACCAGCAATGGAGAAGTGTTCCTCTTTCTCCACATCCTCTCCAGCATCTGTTGGCCCCTGANAGGAAGATCATGGACATTCTACTGGATAGACTATGAGCAATGTCTAATCTACCAAGAAACAGTCCAACACACAGAGAGAAGAATGTTCTCAATGCTTCTAAAACAAAGCCACACCAAGCAAATCCTTTGACTTAGCCTCATAGGTAAGGAACCATGAGAGAGAGGTATAATGGAGAGAGAAAGAAACAGAAAGGAAGGAAGGAAGGAAGGAAGGAAAGAAGGAAGGAAGGAAGGGAGAAAGGAAGGAAGGAAGGAAAGGCTAAATTAACTAAAGGTTCTTTTAAAGCCCAGATGAAGACCAGAGCTTCTACTAACACTAACAAGAAAAAGGAAATGGTTCATCTTGTCTACCTGCATGGTCTTAAACACTTAATAATAATATAACCGAAGACTAAAATGATTGGCATATTTCAAATAGTTCAATAGTTCAAAGAGTTCAATAGTTTTCAAAGAGTTCAGTAGTACAAATGGTTTAAGGGATCATATTCCCCAGACATGCTTAAGTCCAAATGAAAGGATGATTAGACAACTATTTTTCAATAATGATTTTCTTCTTGATGAGTGTTATGGTTTGAATGAGAATGTCCCCCACAGGCTGATATATTTGAAAGATTAGTTCCCTGTTGGAAGAGTGTTTAGAAAGYATTTGGAGRGATGATCTGGTTGGGGGTGGCTGTCACTGGCAGCTGGTAGGGTCTGAGTTTTCAAAAGCCCATACCAGGTTAGGTCTCCCTCCAATGCTATGTATGACCTTGCTGAGCCCATGTAAGTAATGGTGTGACATGGTTCCTGCCCMTGGAACACAGCCAGCAGGGTGTGGGATTTCACAAACAGTAATGGTTGCTGTGAGCCTAAGTCTTGTTTGTACAATAATGTACATATTTTCTTGTTCCTCCTTTGAGGAATGTCCTCTCTACCAAGATCAATGACTCCATGAAAATCAGAGACAGCATGAGTCCAGGGACAAGAGTGTGACTATTGTCTTGCAAAATGTTAAATGATGAGACCTTCAGGACAGCCTTTAAGGCTGTGGGAAAGAACTCTGATAACATGACTTCAAGAATATATAATTTCTCAGCTATGTAAAATATAAGTATGCAATATGAATTATATGAGGAGCTTCCCAAACCTAAAACACAGAGACAGCTGTATTATGAGCCAGCTTGTCAGGAAGATACAAAGACAGGCAGATCCCAGAGCTCMAGGTCAGCCTGGGACAGATCTAGTTTGGTCCACACCTGATGGACATAGTAATCTCAGGACAGGATCTCACCCAGCTAGCTCATTATCTGTGCTTACAAAGTCAGGCAGCTGTCTGAATTCATTTGCAGTGTTTTTTAAGAAAGTGCTTGCAGCTGGGCAGTGGTGGTACATGCCTTTAATCCCAACACTTGGGAGGCAGAGGCACAATATCTTTCCACAAATCCAGCCCTTCAAAGGATAATGAATGGAAAACTCCAACAAAAGGTGGGAAACTATACACTAGAAAAAGCAAGAAAATAATCTTTTTTTAAACAAACCACAAAAAAGAGAGCCACAGAAACAAAACTCCACCTCTAATAACAAAAATAACAGGAAGCAACAATCACTTCTCCTTAATATCTCTTAATATCAATGGACTCAATTCTCCAGTAAAAAATATATAGACTAACAAACTAGATACATAAGCAGGAYCCAACATTTTGCTACATACAGGAAACTYRCCTCAGGCACAAAGACARACACTACCTCAGAGTAAAAGACTGGAAAACAATTTTCCAAGCAAATGGTCTCAAGAAACAAGCTGGTGTAGCCATTCTGATATTGAATAAAATNTTAGCCATTCTGACTGGTGTGAGGTGGAATCTCAGGGTTGTTTTGATTTGCATTTCCCTGATAACTAAGGATGCTGAACATTTCTTTAGGTGCTTCAGAGAGGCGAATACTAGCAGCCAACCACTGGACTGAGAGTGAGGTTGACAATGGAGGAGTTGGAGGGTGGACTGGAGGAGCTGGGGAGGAGGGGAGTTGCAGCCCCATGGGAAGAACGATGTCGGCCAACCAGATGCCCCAGGGCTCCCAGAGACAGCCATCAACCAACCACATTGTTCCAGCCAAAAAAAGTGGCAGAGGAATGCCTTGTTGGGCATCAGTGGGAGGAGAGGTCCTTGGTCCTGTGAAGACTCAATAGAGGCCCCAGTATGGGGAAATCGAGTGGGGGTCGTGGGAGTGGGTTGGGTAGAGAGCATATTCTTGGAGGCAGGGTGTGTGAGGATGGGTTGGRGGTTTTCAGGGAGGGGGCAACCAGGAAGGGGTATAACATTTGAAATATAAATGAATATATTCAATTAAAAAAACAACTTCTAACCATTTATGGTGCTTTCTAATAGATAAAAATGTTCTCACAGGCTTCCTTTGGTTCTTTGTGTTTCCTTTGGTTCTTTGAATGAACTTTTTAACAGTTTCTTTAGGGGCTACCTACTAAGTCTAAAGCTTGGGCTTCTTCAGAAAGCTACAAGCTCCACCTCCTTTCTCCCATGTGCAGGCCGATTTTTCTTATTTTACCGAGTTCTCATATTTGGTCAGCATTAGCTACTGAGGATCTTAACTATTTTTATTACATTTTATTAATTTTGTGTGTGCATGTGTGCCATGGCCTGTGCATGGAGGTCAAAGGGCAATGTGGAGGAAGTTGTCTTTTTCTCCACCACACTTCAGATTTGGCAGGATGTCTGCTGTGGTCACAAGTGCCCATAACAGATGAGCCATCTCCAACCCTGGGTATTTTAAATAATATTGTGTGTCAACTTGGAAAACGTTCTCCAAGCATTTGTTATTGTTCTCTCCCTCCCTCCCTAAGACATCCCTTCTCTGTATGTGTGTGTGTGTGTGTGTGTGTGTGTGTGTGTGTGTATACATGTATACATGTATGCATGTTTACTTACTGTCCAAAACCAATTGTGTAACGCTGGGTTTTTGCCAAAGTCACAGAAATATTGGTTAAGCAGGTATTTCCTTGGATGCTTCAAACCACTAAGTTTCTTGTCTTTGCTGAGAGGGTCTGTGTGGGTGTTAGGGATTGCAATTCTATCCTCACTGCTCCTGCTCCTGCTCCTNCCTGCCTGCCCACTGCTGAGCTTCTTCTCATCCTGATACTAGTCTCATCACTCTTCTCATACTGTGAGTATGCTGTGTCTAATACTCAGTTCTTTAGCAGTTTCTTTCTTAATACTGT
Source organism: Apodemus speciosus (assembly GCA_002335545.1). Taxonomy (NCBI): domain Eukaryota; kingdom Metazoa; phylum Chordata; class Mammalia; order Rodentia; family Muridae; genus Apodemus; species Apodemus speciosus. The sequence continues at coordinate 7,003 of BDUI01005286.1, forward strand.
CAGTATTGGGTTTCTTTATACAAATGTATATAAGAATTTTATATATGTATATACTATTTTATATTTTTCCATATATTTACTCGATTTTTTTCAATCTAAGTGAAATAACATCAAGAAATTAGGTAAAGCAGGTTTTGACTTTATACCCATTTTCAGGTGGCAATTATGAGGGTCAATCTTTATTGTCAACATGACTGGGTTAAGAATCACCCAGGAGACATATTTCTGGTCATGTCTGTGAACATATTTCCATAAAAATTTAATTGAGGAGAAAAGATCCACCCTGAATGTGAGTTACATCATCCCACAACTCTGCTTCTTGGGTTACTGAAAAGGAAAACAGGATAAAGCAAGTTGAACACCTATACCAACTCACTCTCTGCTTCTAGACTACTGACAAAATGTGAACACTTGATGTTCCCACTACATTTCCTGCCCAGATGTTGCTCCTACTAGTATACTTCCTGACCACTTGATAACTCCCACTACCATACTTCCTACCACGATGGACTGTTTCCCATTAAAACCAGGAGCCTAAATAAGCTTTCCTTCCTGAAGGAAATTTTCTAAGCTATCTTGACACAATAATAAGAAAAGTAACTATGATAGCCATATAAAGAACCTCCAAATATCTCAAAAAGAGAAATTAGCAACATAAGGACCTTTCAGACACTATAGATTCAATGTCTTCTGTTACTTTCCCCATAGGAAGAGTTCTGAAGTAACTACACTGTATAACACATATACCTGAATAGTTTATTAAAACTATTATATGTAAACACATATACCTGAATAGTTTATTAAAAGACAAAATTAAATGAATATTATGAACTAGTTCTGGATACAATGTCTCACAGTATTCCTTCTCAATGAGAAGTTTCATTTCACAACTTAAATGTCTTAAGTTTAATTCCATTTCTAAGAATTGGTAGCAGTCAAACTTACATGCGTCATACTGAATTTCTACAAGGTCCTCTCTGATGTACATAGTTAAAATAATGAGCTAGGCATGGTGGCACACACCTTTAATCTCAGCACTTAGGAGACAGAGGCAGGCATATCTCTGTTTCAAAACAGTCTGGTCTACAGAGCAAATTGCAGACAGTCAGGGCTACACAGAGGAACTCCGTCTTGAAAAACAACAACAGCAAAAATCATCCTTTCATGGGGAGTCCATTTCCATTCACTCAAATAGGGAAAGTAAAGTAACAATAGAAAAAAGAACTGACTCCATTTAAACATAGCTTGATGGGCTTGGGCAAGTAACTCAGCAGTGTAGCATTAGCCTACCATATGTAATGCCCCAGCACAGTAAAAACATAAACAAAGATAAATTTAGTTAAGTGAATCAATGAGTTCATTAGAGCTTCAAAAGGAGTATGAGTAAGAATGTTATTTACAGGAATCTGAAGAGCAACATACATCGCTACATCACTGAGCAACTACATCACTGAGAACAGACAAGCCATTGCAGTCCTCAGGCTYTGTTCTCACCGGCCACACAGGAATATCAATGAGCCTAATCTCTGGAGAGTCTCACACATAATCACAGCTGCTGTGACTTCATGGTGCCTGTGGCTCTGTCATGCCCGMAGGACAGCACTCATCCCCAGTTCTCCCACAGTCGTTTTTATAACTTCTGTATCTTTATGACCCATGGAACTTAGAAGACAAAGGACATTTCGATTCAGTTATTTTACCCGCCCATGGTAAAGTATTGGCTCAGGAATCCCCAGGACCAAGTTCTCAGCACAAAGATTTGTTTTCTCCAGAAGGACAGAGATCATGGAATAAGAGACAAAAAAAAAACAGGAGATAGAGGATGAGGAGAAGAGGAAGGGAACAGGGGAAGAGGGAGGAGAGGTATTTGTCTCAGAGACAGAGGTGGCACATAGGAAAATGGCAGTATATAAAGGTACATGGGGAAAACCCTATGTTAGGATGAGATGTTTAATTTTAATTGGACGTGTTAATTATGTGAGCCAAAGGGGACTTTTTATTGCCRGACTTCAATACTTTAATAGCTGGACCTTGGTTGACAGCCTAAGGAGAAGGAAGCGGCCAAATAAGGAAATAGATAGACCTAGGTGGCTAGCTTTAGGAATGTAATCAAAGCAGAAGGAATGGGGAGAAGGGCAAGGCCTGCCAGAGCTGTGCTAAAGAGTCCCTTCACATGCAAAGCAAGGAATCTCTTGCCTAACTTCTTAGTGCYCTTAACATTAAARAGGGCAGAGAGCAGTTTAATTAAATAGGGCCCTCTACAATGATACAACTACTCATATGTTGTACCATAGTCTTGATGTATATCTCTCCACATTACTCATTATTGTATTTCCTGGCACTGAAGGATCATACCTTTGTTTCCTTGGTTACTACTTCTCCTAGGCKTCAGACAASTCTCCCTTAAGTGGCCATGTTGGAAACCCAGTACACCRTCACCTTCATTCTAAGCAAGTGTGACCCCATCCTGAAAGCAACGCCCTTGCTTCTCAGCAGTGAGTCACTGTGACTGCATCCTCCASAGARGCTGCCAGAGTTGTGGGGATGTAAYTTTATCAGAATTCACTGAAGCAAGCGATGAGCTGAAATGTATCATTTATCCCACTTCCTGTGAATAATTCCCAACCCTAACTTAGATCCTTGAAAATCATATCCTTTCTATAATAAAATAGAAAGTAGAGGATAAAATTATAAAGTAAAACTCAAGGTTTTCATTCTGAGATCACCTAACAATAAAGGAAACTTTAGTACTGACTTACATAACTGACCTGTATAGATATCTGGAGGATAAAATGACTTAACATGGTTACTCCAACAGCATCACCAAGACTCTGTGTGTTCTATTTGAGCATCACTGGGCTTTGATAAACAAATTGTCATGTTCAACTTCCCACCTGACTACTATGGCTCCCTATACCTTAACAGTTAAAAAACAAACAAACAAAAAAAAAAACCTGTGTGGCTTATAAAACTCCAATCCCCAGGTCACACCACAAGTTTTCCTCATCTCTCTGGCTTTGACTGGGTCACTTATACCTCCTGGTGGCTCTCTATGGAGAATAATTTCCAAGTTCAATTCAACTACATTCAAAACATATAAAACAAGATGAATAAATGAAAAGAGGATCTAATCACTCCGTGGAATGATTGGGGAGAAGGAGTTTATTGTAGATAGGAGGGAGAGAACAGCCTGGGCATCTAGAAGAATCCAGACAGAACACAGCCAGCAGAATAGACCAGAACATAGAGGAGGTGGAAGCAGGGACTGAAGGGAAAAGAGAGAGGCAAGAGAGGGTACCCAGAGAGGGAGAAGAACTATTAATCCAAAAGC
>BDUI01005286.1:27636-56010 GCA_002335545.1 Apodemus speciosus
AAAAACAGCTTTCAAGAGGTCATTGATGGTGGGTCTTAAGGTGTAATCATGTTGCGTATGCAGTGGACCTTAAATCCAAGCATACCAATAGTACTAAGAGACACAGAAATGCCCAAATGAGTGTGCCACATGAAAACAAGGGGCAAAGGACAAACACTGAAGTGGCATGTCTTTAAGCCAAGCAATGCCTGTTTTGTGGCTGGGTCCTTGTAGTTCTTCTAAAAGCCCTGGTGGTAAAGTTACWCACCCCAACTTGGCATCATTGGAGTGATGGAAGCTGTCAAAGGACAAGCCAAGGAGAGGTCTTCAGTCACAGAGGAATGTCTTTGAAGGGAACAGTAGGACATTTCCTCCTTCACTCCTGTGCCAGCCATAAGGTAGACAGCTCTGATCATCCTTCTCTACCCTGGAAACTGCTATGGGCCAAATGGAAGCCTCTCAAGTTGGGAGCCAAATTAACCTTTCACATTCTGAAATAATTGTTTTTGGTGAGTATTACAACATCAGGAAGCTGAGAATCTGAACAGAGAGGAAGAAATATGCAGCACAATACAAAATTATATTTCAAAAAGCGTAKGGCCACACACGGATGCGTGCGGTCAAAGGTGTGAATCAGAATGCCAATAGACACCTGCCTGTTTCTACCAGTCATTGCACAGACGTAGGTCTGTTTGGAAATATGAATGGAGGAGATGGAGAGGGCATATTCATTAGATTTAGAAATCTCAAGCGAATCTCAGTGATACATATTTTCACAGCAGGTCCTGAAACTGTATCCAGAGACATATGTCTCAGCTAACACTGGGGTCCATATGTTAAGCAGGAAATGGTTGGAGCCCAAGTAGGAGATTAGAGGATGGGACATTTGTGATGAATGTTTCAATAAATCAATAGGTTTGTATAATACATACATTTAAAGACGTTTACTTTTTAAAAGCTCAAGTTACATGTCTGAAACTAATAATTGCTATCAGCATTTAGCTTTTCTTCTGGGACATGCGGTAAATATTTCTCCCTTGAGATAACATTATACACAATATTCTGCTTTTCACTCTTTGCTATTTAATCTGCTATTATATTTCAGGTTAAATCGCTGTCATATATTTTGTGTCATAACACAATAATAGCACATAAACTGGTTACATCTTAATTCAGTAAATTATTCCCATAAATTAGATCTATTCTTATTTTTATCATAAATATCTCTGTAATAAGCCCTTTGTATATACCTTTATTAAATGTTTCTTTGGGGTAAGTTCCTTAAGAATGGAAGAACAATGTCAAATACTTTCTCTAAGCTTACGGCAGCTAATATTAAACTGTTTTCTAAGAACTATATGGATTCACCTTTCATGTACAAGCTTTATGGCGAACTCATCAGCATTAAGTTGATGAACTTGCAACACTGGTGCTAATTTACAAGTTGTTAACAAGCTGCATGGTTGTGGAAATTCTCCTTCCCTTAGACATTAGTAAGGTCAAAGTTTATTAATGATAGCTGTACTTGATTACACATTTAAACAATACTTTTCTTTTCCTAAGTGAAATATAGACAATAACCTAGTTCAGTATGTATCCTATCAGAAATAACCCTGAAGAAAGAGAAAGAGGGGGAAGAAGAAGAGGAGGAGGAGGAAGAGGAGGAATAGTAGGAGGAGGAAGAAGAAAAAGAGGAGGAGGAGGAGGAGGAAGTAGGAATCCAACCAACCTATAAGCCAATAATCAGCGATATTTGGGACTATATTTTGGAGACAGTTCCTGTAATAAGGTGTTTTGATACTCTAAATATATAGAAAGGAGTTATATAATTATTTTCTATACAGTATTTTCATTTAATTGTGAAATAGTTCTGTTTACTTGATTTAGAAAATAAGACAAAGGCAATACTTATTCATAGATTAGTCTTATTATTGATACTGGTTCTGTCTAGATTCACTAGGAGTAGACACAACACAGGACATTTTAATGCCACTATAGAATTGGACCTAAACACAAATTATCCGAAAAAAGAGACCATTAGATACAAAGCATTGTCACATGCCCCTAACAGAGCCCATACTTCCTGACTTTTCCTTCATGTGGTTTTGGAATGAGACATCTCTTTATAAGGTTCACTGCAGCTATAATATTTCTCTCTCATTTGAGCAAAGCCTATTCATCTAATTTTTGTTTGCAGTAATTCAAAATAGACATATATACCCACCAAAGGCATGCCATGCTAAGGACTATTTCTAGATTATTTGTCCCAGATTATTTGTTCTTGTTGTTTGCCTTAAACGGAATAGAAAATGTTTCATGGCTAAAATAGATGCCGCAAAATTGAGTTTCAGAGCAGAAAAAATAATAATTATACCAAGAGTTAATATTAGTTATTTAAAATTTATTTTCATGCTTTTTTAAGTTTTAGAGAAGATTGATAACAAAGAGTTTTTTTAACACTAGAACAAAGGCAAGTTCTATACCAAGTACGTAATTTGCAAAAGTTATCTCTTACTTTTATTTGAATAGACCGTTTGTGTTTTGTTTTGTTTTTCAAATAAAGCTATAATGCTGTTAGGTGGAATTGTAAGGTACAAAAGAATCTAAAATGATTTTGTTCTGCAGAGTACAGTCTCCAGAAAGGTCACCTCCAGTATGTCATATGTTTGCTTTTCCAAAAATATATTTTTCTTTCATGTCAACTTCCCATTTTATCAGTTGTTATTTATAGCTGAAGGTTAGAAATATTATAATAAATAATAAATCATGGAGTACCGAGATGCATGTTTACCTCAAAATAAAAGAAGCAATGCACACAGAGGAAAGTGGGGAGATGGATGGGGAAAAAAGGAAGGAAGATTAAAGGCATAGTGTGGAATAGCAAAACTCCAGAAGATAAGGTAAAGATTTATCCCATCTCTGGTTGTAGAGGGAAAATGTAGAGTCACCTACATAGTACACAAAAGTGATATTTATATCTCATCATTTAAAAAAAAATGGTAAAAGGTTCAATAGACCAAAAAAAGTAGAAAAAATMAAAAAAAATGGAATCATATAGAATCATGATCAACAACTATCATATGCAAAGTTCATGTGTGTATGGTTAAGAACTCCCAAAGGCCCAGAGTGTAGACATCAGAAAGGAAGGCTTTTGTTCCATTATAAATTCTAATTTTAGTTATAACCAAAGACATGAAAGTTAAAACAGTGAAATTCCACATCTTACCGATCACATTTCTGAAGATTTGGCAACTGCATAGTAGAATGGAAGAGAGAGAGAGAGAAAAAAAAAAAACCACAGTGCTATAGCGTATCAGCTGGCACGCCCTGCTGGGAAAGCAAGTTTTAAATATGCACCAAATATCTTAAAAATATTCATACCATTTGATGAGGCTTCTCTCTCAGCATTGAATCCAGAAGAAAAAAATATCCAGTCTGTGAACAAATGTGTATGTGAAGATGCAATGCCATGCATTGCATCATTTTATGACAGCAAGCCTGATCACCCTACTTAGATTTTTGTGACTGTGCATTTATATAAGATTACTCATCTTTGGTAAATATGTCCTTTGTAAGTGTATATATAAGTGTATTCATTTCATTTCTTTGCCTCACATATATGTATAATTATGTGCAAAGAAGTACTAAAGGCTAATCAAATTAATTTTATAACTTTTATAACATATTGCCTAAGTAATCAGAAATTTAAAATATTTAAAATGAAATTTTAATTTTATCTTGCTCATTCATTTTAGAACATACTTCTAATTACATAAAGAAAGCAAACTTACCTTCCTGAAGACTTACAGATTTATAATTCTTTAGAATGTATGAGAGCAGATTTTTCTAAGCCACTAAAGACATACTATGTATAATTTTTTCTTTTAAATCATTTTTATTGGATAGTTTCTTTATTTACCTTTCCTGGTCCCTCCCCCCACCCCTGGAAACCCCCTATCTTCCTCCCCACTCCCGCTTTAATTATGGAATAAAATTTAAAGTATTTTTAAAGGCACTCTGTGATTAAGTATTTGGATCTTAAGCTGGCTGCAATGTTATCTGGCTTCCCGTTATACAAATGTGAACAATCATGAGTTCTTCTAGCAGCCGATTTCTGTACTACTTCACTTTTGGAACAAACAAGCCTTTCAGCTTCCAAATCACTTAGCCGCCCTTCCCATTTGACCTCTCAGTACATGTCAGAATCAGAAGGGGAAAAAAAATCAAAGGACCTTCACAACCCTCAACTTAAAAAAAGCATCAGAGAGCAGATTTTATGCAAAATATTTCCCGGAGGCTAAAGGGTGAGATCACACAAGCTTTCTCGAGCTCCTTAGAAACTTAATTCTTTCTCTTGCACTTTCTGATAGAACAGAACTCAGGCTATGAGTGATGATGCTCTCCAGGAGGGCAGAGAGGAGCTAGAGTGCCCATTAAACCCTGAGACAGTGGACATTTCTGAAGTCAGTGATAAATGGTGCCTTTCTATATTAATGTGTTACTTTATTCACCATAATTATTGATCCCTAAAAGCTGTTCTTTTTGCTAAAGTGCCTTAACCACTGAGGATGAAAATTCCTGGAAAGAGGACATGCTTACCTGACAACATGCTGATCAGGACTTCAGGGATTATGGAGATGTTGAGATTTGCAGGTCCAGGGCTGATTACAAAGTAGCCTGCTTTTTGTGGCCCTAAATAGCCATTCCTTACCATCTCTTCTTATGTGGTTTAACACTTCTGCGACTGCTAGTATGTTCTTTGGAAAATACAAGCAGATCTCCTATTTCCACTAACCGTAAGGCTAGGAATGACATCAGATTGCACCTGAGGCCTGTGGCTGAAATTTCTCTAATTTTTTGAAACTCATCTACCTGTGTTAATCTACCAACATACTGAAAAGTATACTGGTTTGTGATATCTTTTGTTCTATTACTATTAAAATCTCATGAAGCTTTTACCACAATGGAACATGAACTAGACATAATCCAAATCTGTGTTTACAGCACCATGCCCACTCCTAATTGACTCCAGAGTAAACAATCATTATCCCCTTCGAGGTGAGGATTGTTTTGGCCATGAGACCACAGCATTCTGGTTGAAAGTTCACTAGTGACCTCATAAAATGACACTGGCAAGAGGAAAATAATTAGGAGTATTAGGTCACACAAAGCAAAAATCTTGAAAATAGTATGTGTTACTACAAATCCTTTAACAAATTTCACATATGAACAAGTAATGTAAGGAACCATCCAAAGCATGCAGACACTAGGCTCTGCCCAGAATGGAGACAATTAAGATTCTCTGAAGGGAAGCTGTAGCCATCAATCACAGGGCAGACATAATAATACTGTGGGAAAATGGTGGTAGTGTGTTAAAACCCCACTTTCAGTAGACCTCAGATCAGGCTCTGGAAATGTACAAATAATGGATTTTGAGAGGAAGAATGTGTTCTGGCTTAGTAGGGTCAATCTTTTTCACCTAGTAAGGTATATGACACATGCACACACACACACACACACACACACACACACACACACACACACACACACACATGAACACCCAATCATTTTGTATTTGAGCTGTTTGTACCATGTGTGACTTTGTACAAGAGCTTTGGCAATTGCTGAATTGAAGAGAAGAAATGCTCGTGTAGTCAGACAAGGAAGGGTCCCACGATAGCAGCCTAGAATTCATTTGTACAAATCTATGGTTAGAATCAAGTTCTGCATGGCTGCTGGAATTAGAAACAGCGGAGGCATTTCTTACCATCTAGGAATGCTGAGTTCAAAGCATTACCTCATGCCAGTACAAAGCAATTCTCAGCAAGCACTACTGAACTGAAGTGCTTTGTGTTCTAGCTCGGCTGTGTTACAATGTTACAACATTAATATGAGATCTAAAGACAGAAACAAACCCACTTGTTTGCCCTCTATAGGAGAAAGTCTTGCATTCTTTTTCCCCAGAGATAGCATCTATACTAGTAGATTATACATTCATTATTTTTAATAATTACTAATTATTAAGTTAATTACTATTTAAATTAAATTACTAATACATCTGACATTATGGCTTATATGCCACTCCACCTCACCAATTCTCTTTTGTTATTTGTTTATTCTGCTGTTTTCTTGTCACAACATTCTTTGGGTATATATTTTATTGTATATGTTTATATATTTTTTTATTTTGAGAGAGTTAACAAAAAGAAATACACTGTAGAATGTATTTGTAGAATGTAGAACAATGTTGCATGTCTCATAAAGATCTCACCTAGAAAAATTAGTAACTCTGTTTTGTAGTGTTGTCCATTGCAAGTATTTCTATCTATTTAAGATGCTTTTTCATTTAACACTAGGACAACTCTGAAATTCTAATTTACTGTTTTTGTTAGCAATTAAGTCAATATCTGAGTAACAGTATACATGCCCCTAAATATGCATGGGCCATAGTCAATAAATCATAAGTACTTTAACTAAGTGTTAATTTAGCATATTAGGAAAGTCACCTGCTCCTAACCTGAAAGCTGATAGCAGAAGCTAATATCTCACCCCTAACCCAAGATCGGTCCAGACAGAGCAAACACATTTGGGGCGTGACAGCAGGATTCAGGGCAGTTAGTCCTCACATAAGCATACCAGCACTTCTGATGAACATGCACCCCCTTTTCTCCTCTGCATAAACAGACATTGTTCGTGCTGTAGTTTCTTTATCTTTGTGATCCAGGATTCCTGTGTCCTTGCCTCCTACAATTCAGTCAAGAAACTATGAGAGGAGAGAAAAGATGCTAATAAGAAGTAATAATATCTTATTTAAAGATCAAGCTACGATACTTCTCACAGGATTTGATGGGAACCTGCTGCCCCTGTGGAGCTGCTGGCACTCCCAGCAAGGGTGGAGATTCATCCTCAGCTCTAATTTTAGGGCCTCAACCAGAAACTCGATTTTCTTCTTCTCCTCACTCTGCTTCAAGACTCCTCAATCATTCTGATTTTATTTAAACTGGGTTTTGCGGTGCCAAATTCTTGCTGAAATGAAACCCACCTGTGAGCAGTTATGGGGTATGTTCCCAATGTGACCCTTCATCATAAACATCTCCCTCACCTCCATTATATCTCCATTCTTTAAGGGCCTAAAGCAGCACTGGTATATTCTTTATGGGAAGGGATTTTTTCACGTTTGAAAGCAAGAGCAAGGAAAATCACACAGCACTGAGTTCTTTGGGAATTTTAGATTAAGAAAGAAAATACAGAGAGACGACCAAATGCTTATGTTAACTGCTAACTCTATTTACGAATTATAACTTTCATTGGTAGACTTGATAGTTTAGGGTACTGTGTCCAAAAATTATACTAAGTGAGAACGATCAGGATTCATAGAGCTGGAGAATAAAGGAATTTTTCGAATCCTTAAATATCGCATGGCTCCACATCAGAGATGAGGGAAAATCAGGAAGAACAGGAATAAGGGACCTTCTGCTGCACTGGAATCACATATGGCCATTGGTAAGACACAGCTACCTAACATTCCCCACCAGGGACTGCTTAAGATGGTCTCGGCAGGTTTGGGAGACTCTTCATTTTACCAACCATTCTCCCTGATTTGGATTTAGACTCCGAGTAGTGCTTGTACAGGCAAACAGAACTCAGCCTCTACCTCCAGGCTTAATGCTGTCTCAGATTATTTATGCCTCACTACAAAGTCTTTGAATTTTAAGGATTCTTTAGTATAATTTAAACAGTGTTACTAACCCTTAGACCCAAGCTGACTACATTGTAATTCCAAAATACCCACTGAGTTATGGCCATGACTTTCAGAAATTAATAAGTAGAAATAGCATCCTTTCTCAGGGTGCTTACTCTCCAGCCTAAAAGTCACTCTTACCCTCCAGCATAAAAGTCACTCTGGTTCTGCCTGTAGTGTTGTCTTCAGTCACTAGGGAAGGATGACTAAGATGTGATTTGTGACTCTGACTTAAAATATAGTTGGGGGCATGCACTAGRACAGGATCTCTGACTAGTGATGAGATTTACAAGGACACTCTCACCTTGAACATACCTGGGAACAGGCACAGCACAGCCTGTGAGTCAATGGCATGAAATGCATTCTGGGAAAGTGGTCTGTACGTCTCTGCAGTTGGAAATGATTCTTAAAACGGAAAATCATTAAGATATTTTACTTTTTTCTTTGAGTTTGTTTATGTAGTGGATTACCTTGATGGATTTCTGTATATTGAACCATCCCTGCATCCCTGGGATGAAGCCAACTTGAGCATGGTGAATGATCGTTTTGATGAAAATGTGGTATATATACACAAAGGAGTACTATTCAGCCATTAGAAGTAATGAATTCATGAAATTCTTAGAGAAATGGATGGAGCTGGAGAGCATCATACTGAGTGAAGTAACCCAGTCTCAAAAGAGTTCCCATGGTATGCACTCACTGATAAGTGGATATTAGCCTAGAATCTTGAAACACCAAAGACACAATCCACCTACCAAATGATGTCGGAGAAGAAGGAAGGAGTGGACTCTGGATCTGGAAAGGCCAGTGCATCAGTGTAGGGAAATGCCAGAACAGGGAAGTGGGAAGGGGAGGATGGGGGAACAGCGGGAAGGAAAAGGGCATATGGGACCTTTGGGGGGGCAGGGAGCCAGGAAAGGGAAAATGAAATGTAAATAAAGAATATATCCCAAAAAAAAGATATTTTACTTTATACTGAAACGTCAAAAACTTAAACTTCATCAAGGTAAAATCTAGAGCTATGTGTGAAGTGATTTCCTATAAAGATGGAAAATCCATTTCTCTCCCCTAAACAGCTTTCTGATTTACCGAGTAGAAGCAGAGGCCACTGCCCACTCTACCTTGGTCAATCAGAAAAGTCGCTAGATAAAAGACTGTGCAAGATATAAGGCAATCTTTAACGTTCACCATGAGAGGGGGAAATCCAACTAGACAGAGTAATTTTGAAATCCTGTAACTTAAATAAATATTTTCTTATAACTTAACATGGCATTAAAATGATACGTGAAAACAAATCAATGGTCATTTTTATNGGGTTTTACAGCTGTGAACAGACACCATGACCAAGGTAACTCTTATAAGGACTATTTAATTGGGGCTGACTTATAGGTTCAGAGGTTCAGTCCATTATCATCAAGATGGGAGCATGGTGCAGGGGCAGCTGAGAGTTCTACATCTTCATCTGAAGAACACTAGGAGAAGACTGGCTTCCAGGSAACTAGGATAAGTGTCTTAAAGCCTACACCCACAATGACACGCTTTCTCCAACAAGGCCACACCTCCTCATAGTGCCATTCCCTGGGCCAACCATATTCAAAACATCACAGCTGGATAGTTTCTGTCAATTTGACATAAGGTAGAGAGTCATTTGGGAAGAGGAAACTTCAACTAAGAAAAGGCTCCCACAAAAAAGGCCTGTGGGGAAGCTTATATAGGTACATTCTTGCAATTAGTAATTGATGTGAGAGGGCCCAGACCATTGTGGGTGGTGCCACCAGTGGGTGGGTAGTCCTGGAGTGAGCAAGCCATGGGGAGCAAGCCAGTAAGCAGCATTCCTCCATGGTCTCTACGTCAATTTTTGCCTCCCAGTRCCTGACTCAGCTTTTCTTGGATGGTGGACTACGARCATAATCTTTTCTTCTCCACATTTCTTTTGGCAATGTTGTTTTACCACAGCGTTAGGAAGCCATAAGACACAGACACTATCAACACACAGCTTGTATTCTCCATTAGTCTCCCACTTCTCCATAGTCATTCAACCCATTCCATATCTATCTATCTATCTATCTATCCATCCATCCATCCATCCATCCATCCATCCATCTATCTATCTATCTACCTATCTCCATAGTGAGGTTTTGACTCTACTGAGCATCTGTTTGAGGCCTGGAGATCTGCCCATTAATATCAGGCCCATGTTAGTTAATTTTCATTGCCAACCAAACTGAATTACAATGCCCCAGATGAATTATCTATGACGGTTTTCCAGAGAGGCTTAACTGAGGAAGTAAGACCCACCCTGATATGGTAGCACCATCCATGGCCTGGGGGCCCAGCCTGAATAGAAAGGGAAAAGAAAAAAAGCCAGCTAACCACCAGCATTCACTCTCCTGACTTCCTGTGGCTACAATGAGACCAGCTGCTACCACACATCCCGCCTTGATGGACTGCATCCATTCTTAAAGTGTGATCCGTAATAAGGTCCTCCTTCTGTCTTTAAATTGGCATTGCCAGATATTCTGTCACAGCATGAAACAATCAGCCAATATAGGTTCTTTGTCTGTCCTCAGTCCTCTGCTGACTTCCTAGCATAACTGGGAAAAACCAAGACTCCCAGGAAATTTGGTCACTTCCTGTCAACTAGCACCAACCTCTCTGGTATGACTGATGTTGAAGACAACCATTACATCTGAACCCTACCCTTGTTGCAGATGTAAACTCACTCACAAGTACCTGCATCTGGAGGTACTCTCATCCACCCAGACTAGTGGGATCCTCCCTGAACCTGTCTTTCCCACATGCTCTGGTCTGTTCTCGTAACCTCCCCATTGGCAAGTGATAGCTGTGGGTTGATGTTGGGCAAACCCCATTTCCCAAGCAAGACTCACGCTGCAAACTAAAATTCACAGAAGCACAACTGGAGACCAGGCCAGACCACGAGTTCTACCGTTCTCTTGATCTGTTCGATTTAATGACCTGAATCCAGGGCTCTCCCAATACCACAACGAAACAGTCTTCTTCCATTACCAATCTTCCCTAGAGGCATTATTGCTTCCCAGTAGCACAAGTCCAAAAGCACTACTGCTTCAGATGGGACTGGCTTCCTTGGTCTCTTAGCTGGGGGCCATGCTTGCTTGCTTGCAAGACATAGTCCCTGGAATTAATATTTTTTTTTTTTCGAGACAGGGTTTCTCTGTGTAGCCCTGGCTGTNAGAGAGACGACCAAATGCTTATGTTAACTGCTAACTCTATTTACGAATTATAACTTTCATTGGTAGACTTGATAGTTTAGGGTACTGTGTCCAAAAATTATACTAAGTGAGAACGATCAGGATTCATAGAGCTGGAGAATAAAGGAATTTTTCGAATCCTTAAATATCGCATGGCTCCACATCAGAGATGAGGGAAAATCAGGAAGAACAGGAATAAGGGACCTTCTGCTGCMCTGGAATCACATATGGCCATTGGTAAGACACAGCTACCTAACATTCCCCACCAGGGACTGCTTAAGATGGTCTCGGCAGGTTTGGGAGACTCTTCATTTTACCAACCATTCTCCCTGATTTGGATTTAGACTCCGAGTAGTGCTTGTACAGGCAAACAGAACTCAGCCTCTACCTCCAGGCTTAATGCTGTCTCAGATTATTTATGCCTCACTACAAAGTCTTTGAATTTTAAGGATTCTTTAGTATAATTTAAACAGTGTTACTAACCCTTAGACCCAAGCTGACTACATTGTAATTCCAAAATACCCACTGAGTTATGGCCATGACTTTCAGAAATTAATAAGTAGAAATAGCATCCTTTCTCAGGGTGCTTACTCTCCAGCCTAAAAGTCACTCTTACCCTCCAGCATAAAAGTCACTCTGGTTCTGCCTGTAGTGTTGTCTTCAGTCACTAGGGAAGGATGACTAAGATGTGATTTGTGACTCTGACTTAAAATATAGTTGGGGGCATGCACTAGRACAGGATCTCTGACTAGTGATGAGATTTACAAGGACACTCTCACCTTGAACATACCTGGGAACAGGCACAGCACAGCCTGTGAGTCAATGGCATGAAATGCATTCTGGGAAAGTGGTCTGTACGTCTCTGCAGTTGGAAATGATTCTTAAAACGGAAAATCATTAAGATATTTTACTTTTTTCTTTGAGTTTGTTTATGTAGTGGATTACCTTGATGGATTTCTGTATATTGAACCATCCCTGCATCCCTGGGATGAAGCCAACTTGAGCATGGTGAATGATCGTTTTGATGAAAATGTGGTATATATACACAAAGGAGTACTATTCAGCCATTAGAAGTAATGAATTCATGAAATTCTTAGAGAAATGGATGGAGCTGGAGAGCATCATACTGAGTGAAGTAACCCAGTCTCAAAAGAGTTCCCATGGTATGCACTCACTGATAAGTGGATATTAGCCTAGAATCTTGAAACACCAAAGACACAATCCACCTACCAAATGATGTCGGAGAAGAAGGAAGGAGTGGACTCTGGATCTGGAAAGGCCAGTGCATCAGTGTAGGGAAATGCCAGAACAGGGAAGTGGGAAGGGGAGGATGGGGGAACAGCGGGAAGGAAAAGGGCATATGGGACCTTTGGGGGGGCAGGGAGCCAGGAAAGGGAAAATGAAATGTAAATAAAGAATATATCCCAAAAAAAAGATATTTTACTTTATACTGAAACGTCAAAAACTTAAACTTCATCAAGGTAAAATCTAGAGCTATGTGTGAAGTGATTTCCTATAAAGATGGAAAATCCATTTCTCTCCCCTAAACAGCTTTCTGATTTACCGAGTAGAAGCAGAGGCCACTGCCCACTCTACCTTGGTCAATCAGAAAAGTCGCTAGATAAAAGACTGTGCAAGATATAAGGCAATCTTTAACGTTCACCATGAGAGGGGGAAATCCAACTAGACAGAGTAATTTTGAAATCCTGTAACTTAAATAAATATTTTCTTATAACTTAACATGGCATTAAAATGATACGTGAAAACAAATCAATGGTCATTTTTATTAAAAAAAAAAAAATGATTTATTCCAGGAGGATGAGTAACCAGAGTTGAACTTCATTCTTCCAGGGGCTTGAACCTCTGAAGTTCTCGTTTGCTTCACTAGTGTGAATGTCCAAGTAATCATCTAAGAGTTCAATGAAACTGCATCCAAAAAGCGAGACTAACAGATGCAGGGAAGATGCAGAGATGAGAGATGCACAAGCTTGAGGAGAAGGTTGGGTAGTACAGTCGTGACTGTTTGGACACCGTCTCACTGAACTCTTAGGTGGTTGCTTGTGCAGTCACACTGGTGAAGCGGACGAGAACTTCCGAAGTTCACTTGGCCTTGGAACCCTCAACAGGCTGCGTCCTGTTGTCAAATGCAAATGTCAAAATACACATTCCCTCGAGTCTTGCCTCCCTCAAGGCTTCCCCCACACTCTCCCCTTCATGCCTTTGCATTCTACTCTGCTTCCCTCACAAGGAACACCAGTTATTTCATATGATAAGCTGCTTCTTCCAGAAGGCAAATGGGCCGTGAAATCCAGAGACCGGAACCCCTCCTTACCATGCTTAGGTCCATGAGACTTCTGCAGATTTCCAAAATTCATGTGTGCATTCATTTTTCCTCACCTTCTCCCCTTATGTGTAAAATTAGTTAATATGTGCTTCGTGAATGTAATCTTATTTTACCCAGCAGAAAATACAGGTTTTTAAAATCATATTTATTTAGTTATTTATCTATTTTATGGTTTTCAAAGGCATGGGTGGTTTGTCTTCATATGTATATGTGCACCTAGTATGTGCTCCTAGAGAGGATTTGGAAACTTGGGACTGGAGTTTCAGATACTTGCACCACATGGGTGCTGGGAATCAAACCAGGTTCGTCTGAGCCATCTTTCCACACCAGAAAATAATAGTTTTTCTTGGAGTGTTAAGCTGTGTTTATTATGTAGCTGTCTATTGACAGTTTGGATGTAAAAGGTCACTCATGAGCATGCCAATTTGCAAACTGGTAAGGATTTTGTGGGGTGATGGGATCTTTAGACAGTAGAGTCTAGCTGGAGGAAATGGGTGGGTCAGGTCTGGNATAATGAGGCCTGAAAGACTGGGTAACTGACAGATGGCAGGAGTTCCAGTGGCTGGCTGTTCCCAATCCACACTCACCACCTCTGGGAGGAACACTGACTGACTACAGGAGAAAGCCTGTGAGAGTAGGGGACAAGGATAAGTCCCAAGTCCCAAGGAACAACACAGAAATGCCTTGTTTAAAAAGGCGACTCACCAAGCCTTTAATTTGAATTTAAAAAATTTAAATCCACTGTTTATCTGAAAACAAACCGTAGGCTCAGAAAGCATTCAAACTGTTTATACCACACTGTTTCAAGGCTTTTAATCCAAGCTGTTTCAGCCATTTCAAGAGACAGCAAAGTTCACAGGTAAAACACTTAAAAGTGATTTGAAAGCAATTTCAGAGAGAAGCCCAGAGAGCTTCACTGCCCTCTACATTTTTTGAGATAAAAGGCCTTTGCATAATTTTCATAACTTCAAAGGGCAGCACAAGTAAGCAATGGTCCATAAATCAGTAACTACTGGAGCAGAAAGCGAGGGGAAAATAAATAGTATGTCCACAGAAAGAGAGGCAAATATTTATCTCGGAGAGCAAATGAGTTTACCTCACAATGGACATTAGGTTTGCTAAGAAACATCACGCATTACCATATCTGTGCTCATCAACATAAAGGAACATTTTTTTTTTTAAAATGAAACATCTCTCAATGTAGCCAAAGGCTACCCCTTATAGTCCCGGCTCGACTCAAACTCAAACTCAACAGTAATCCTCTTACCTCACCTCAAGAGGGCTGGTTTCACAGGCATGAACCATTATGGTGGCTTCATAATTTTTTTTACAGATAAGCTCTATCAGACATCATAAGTCTAGGTCAGGGTCTGCCCGTCACAAACAGTTCAACCTGAACTCTGGCACCGGCTCCCGATGCGCCAAGCTCCACAGACCCTGTCATGTGAGGACTGGCAGGAAACAACTCTACAATCACTGGTGTTCCACGCGAGCCCTATTACCACATCACACATGCCAGGCACTTATAATTAATATTTTTATAAAACCTTAATTACCTCCTGTATGGCAGTCACTCCTCCTGGCATATTATGAATACACTAGAAGCATTAATTTATTGGGTGTAAATATTTAAATATGCCATCAATTTTATAGCAGGGTTTTGGCATTTCTCCTCTCTTTGAATTTATCCAGGAAGAAGCCAGAGTTATCTCTGCACTTCTCCCTAACAGATGGGATGACTGGCTCCCTGGCCAGGGGCAGAAAGAAGGTGGAGGAGAGAACATTTGGCCTTTCTCTCGGGGCTACACCTTGCAGTGGTAGACACAGCAACAGGGGGGTTGGGGGTGCATGGGGCTTGCCTAAATTGAGCCCAGGRGAGAAGGGCATAGCTGTGTCTCCAGATTGAACAGAAAGCAATAGGGGAGGGGGAGCAAAAAAAAAAAAAACAGGAAAGAAAAGAAAAAAATCCCTTACTTTTTATCTCTATGTTCATAATTTTAAATCTCCAACCCTGCAGGGTTAAGAGTATTTTTACCTGGCACAATTGCTACGTAGCATGTCTGGATCGGGAGATGGCTTGCTGTGAAAGCAGAAACACTTGGGTTTGATCCTCCAGAACCAAAGTATTAAAAAATAAATAAATAAATAGTGCACCTAGGATCCCAAAACTGGGAAGGCAGAGACAGGAAGATCCCTTAGGCTTTCTGAACGGCTAGTACGGCTGAATCAGTGAGTTCAAAAAAATGAGGTGGCAGCCAGGCATGGGGGCACATACCTTTAATCTCAGTACTCAGGGGACAGAGGCAGGCAGAGTTCAAGGCCAGCCAGGTCTACAGGACTAGATCTAGGACACCAAGGGCTACACCAAGAAATTTTGTTTGAAAACCAATGATGATGATGATGATGATATAGAAATCGCTTGAGTAAGACACTAAAGAATGACCTCTGTACTTCCAACGCCTTACACACACACACACCACACACAACATGTAAATGACACACAAGCTATCTTCTGGGCACACATGATCAATCATTTCACACATCTAATATGATCTCTCATACAATACTTGTCTGGGAGGTGCTACAATATCCCAGTTTTACAGATGATCAAACTGAAGCTCAAAGGACCCAAACTTTGTCCAACATCAATGAGACGGGACCAAAGAAACTGTGACTGCAACCTCAAGTCAGTAGTACTCCAGAATCCAAAAATTTTCCCTTTTATTTTAAATAGATTCTTTTCTCATAAAATATATCCGGATTATAGATTCCTGTCTCTCTACTCCTCCCAGTTCCTCCCCATTTCTCCTCCCCTCCAGATCCACTCCCTTTCTGTCTCTCATTAGGAAAAAAACAAAAAACAAAAAAAACAAAAACAGGCTTCTAAGAGTTAACAACCAACCCTGAAAGATCAAAGTTGTACACAGCAAGCCAACAAGAGGAAGAGAGTCCCCTAGGCAGGCACAGGAGTCAGGGACCCAGTCATTCTCAACAGCGGGGATTCACACAGGCACAGGGGACCTGGGAAGACCCTGTACCCCCTGGTTTGCTGCCTCCCTCTCTGTGAGCTCATGTGTGCCTTGTTTAGTTGGTTCAGAGGCCATGTTCTCTGGGGTGCCCCATCCCCTCTGACTCTTACACTCTTCCTTCCTCCTCTTCCAGGGCATTCCCTGAACTCTAATGGAAGGGACTCTCTCCACATAATGCCTTGCTGTGGGTCTCTGCATCTGCTCCAGGTAGAAGCCTCCAGGAAGCAGCCTCTATTCAGACAGCAGAATATCACCAGCAGAGTTCCTTCCTGCACCAAGGAGACAAGTAGGGGCGAGGGCTCCRGGCAGGCACCAGCTCCACTTCAGAAAGTAGGGAGCTAGCCTGCCTCAATATCCAKCCACACCTCTCTTTGGGCATATACCCAAATGGCAGTCCATCCTACACAAGGACACTTGCTCAACCAGGTTCCCTGCAGGTTTATTATTCTTTAGTCAGAACCTAGATGTGTCCCTCAACAGAAGAATGAATTTAAAAGATGTGGTTCATTTAAACAATGAAGTATTCCTCAGCTGTTAAAAGAAAAAAAATGGTATCATGAAATTTGCAGACAAATNTGTGTGTGTGTGTGTGTGTGTGTGTGTTTCACTATAGCTGCCTCCACAGACAGAAGCTAACTCTGATGAGTGGCTAAACTGAAAGATGAATAAGCCGGTCCTCAGGAAGGTTGCTTCTGTCATGGTGATGAGAAAAGTAACCAGTATGATACCCAACCAAAAACATTAGCAATTCTCAGCTGTGGGCAGTCAAGCAGAAGGGAGGCGAGGGAGCAGTTGCTTATCTAGGGAAGTCTAAGAGGAAAGTCTGAGCTGGAAGACAAAAAAATCCGCAGGGGTCTGACTTGTGAGAATTCACGGAGATGGTGAGAGACATGAATGCGAATTCTTGCAAAGAAGCTCTGTCTCCAGAGGTTGATTCCTTAGACCTCCAGTACTCTAGAATGTCACAGGACCAGAGACTTGATGACCTGATTCTGGGCTACCTTCAACCCCAACAACTGCCACGCCTGCTCGCCTCTGTGTCAGAACTGACATTCTGTGAGGGGCAGACAAAGTGACAAATCAGAGAAAGAATTGACAGAATGAGTCAGGACAGGAAAGAAGGTATTTAAGAACAGTGCAGGAGAGCCCATCACCCGGGCGTCAGGTCAGTGGAGTGTAGTTGAGTTTGTAGTTGACAGTAGTTTGTAGTTGGCAGTTGAAGCCAGAGAATGAAGGGGAGTCAGAATACTGAAACAAATTTCTGGAGTTTGTCTGAGGCCAAGCATAGCAATTCAGTAGGAAGCTGAGAGGAGCCAGAGTGAATCGATCAGCTTGGAGAGAATTTGGGGTCAGTACAGTTGAGCTGAATCAGACAGCCAGAGCTCAGAAAGAACTAGAAAGGGTGAGCTTATTCAGCAGTAAGCCCCCTCCAAGATGACAATTATATCGGTCAAATAAATAAATAAATTTACAGCTCAGCTTTCTAGCTGTTATTTGATAACCTATAATGTTCTATTTATGCTTGGTTACCATGTAAGCTCCTCCAGTGTGGCCAATAAGGAGAGCCTCTGTAATCACACTGATGGAAGAAAACAAATGCATACAGACATTGACTATTGAATGTGCCACATGTCCCAACTGGGCTCTGGTTATGTAAAAAGATATTTTACTAGGGTCCAGCCAGTAGCAGGTGGGTCTGTTGACACTTGACCAATTTCTGTCACATGTAGGAAGATTCCCGGGAACCACCATTCACATATTAAATTATTTTTATTGATTATTTGGTTATCTCACATCATGTGCCCCCATTGCATGTTTACCTCCCAGTATTCTCATGTCTGCCTTCCTTCCCCTGTGACCACCTACCACCACCACCACCCCCAAAAAATCCAAGTCCATTTTGTGTGACCCACATATTCACTGGAACATGGTCAAATTCCTAGTGGGTAGCCTCACAAGGAAGAATAAGTCTTTCTCTTCCTGCATCCCTGCCAGGAGCCGATGGCTGAGGAGATGCAGTGGCAGATCTGGGAGGATCCATCTCACCCTTGTCCACAGACATTAACATGGCTTTAGGTAGCAGCCCTGACCATGGGCACCCTCATCAACTTCATTGGTAACATGGGCTACAGACATCAACAAGGCCCTTGGCAGTATCGGGACCACCGATCCACTCATGGCCCTTAGCCATTGCATGGACCATGAGCCTCATATGGCCTCAAGGGATTACACGTGCCACTCTCATTAGCATGCCTTGCCCCTCCCCCAAGCAGCAAAGCTCGAGGACACCGCCAAGGCTTCTGGCAGTGGTTCAGACGTCCACATGGATCTCAGGCTTCATAGAGGTCGGGGCAGCAGCCGTGGACCGCTGACAGCATCATGGCCTCTGGTGGTACTGTGGACCAMGGTGGTCTGTGGTGGTTCCAGGAGATCCAATCCAAAAAGAATCCCTCCTCGTCTCAGGCCTCAGCAGAGCCAGATGGCAGGCTCAGGGGCTGAGTTTTCATCTGCATAAGCTCTAGGCTGTTGTACACTATCCCAAAAACTTACTCCATTCCCCAGCTGCCCAGGGTGGCTTCCGGCCACTGGGGCCTGGGAGTGTCACTTGCATTCGCTCTTCTTAAGAGCCCATTGGCAACAACTGAGCCACAGCTGGGCCACAGAGCCACTGCTCTTCTAGATGGCTATGCAGACCAACACAAATGCTTCAATTATGAAAAGAACAGAGTAGGCACTGAACTATGGCGAGCAGATCATTTTCTACTTGGAACTCTCCTAGCAGCTGTGTGAGTGAAGAAAATGACAGTATCTGGAACTGGAAGGAGTCAGGTGATTGTAGCTATAACATTACCGGTATGTTGTGGATTTGGTCTAACGCAGCTTGTATTGTGTTAATCTGAGTCCCTAAAACTGTATAAGAATCTGCACATCTGCACATAAACGAGGGAACCCTGCCCTCAGTTGGTTTCGATTGGTAAATAAAGTTGTCAGTGGCCAATGGCTGGGCAGGGAGACAGAGGCAGAACGTTTAGGATTCCCAGGTAAGGAACAGAGGGAGAAGAAAAGGGAGACGTGCCCTGCTGGAGAAGGAAGAAAGATGCTGCTCCTGAGAAGGGGTGGGACAGGGAACAGAGCTGCCATTCAGGAGGGGGGAACGCGGCCCCAAGAGTGTCCTCAGACTGGGTCAAAGGCAGCAGAGATGGAATATAGATTTTTAGTAAGTAATAACTTGGGGATATTGGAGGGTGGATCAACCACATGGAGATTAGGAAGCGGCCCAGCCATTGAGCTGTTTAAGGCATATTCAAATATAAAGGCCGTGTGTGTGTGTGTGTGTGTGTGTGTGTGTGTGTGTGTGTGTGTGTGTCACATTGGGGCAGGTAGCAAGGGATGCACGTCACTGCTGCTGGAATAGATTTGAGTAATGTTTATTGGGTTCTGCAACACTAGTAGATGCAGCTTTGTTGGTAGGATAAAATTTGAAGTTCTTTAAAAGGAGACAAGTGTTGTGCCTGGAAAGAGATGACCCAGTGGTTAAGAATGTATGTTGTTCTTCTAGAGAACCCAAGTTCAGTTCCTAGCACCTACATCAGGTAGCTCACAACCTTCTATAATCACAGCTTGTGAATGATCCAAAGACTCTGTCCTCTATGGGAACACACACACACACACACACACACACACACACACACACAAAGACATGCATATCTAGACATAATTAAAAACAGTAACAATAAATCCTATTTTTGAAAGAAGATGTGTGACTCTAAATCATGCTTTTCCCTCACTAAGATTTAAATTTCAAATAAATCAATTTTAGTTAAATATATAATTTTTTAATTCTTATATATGTTGCCAATCTGATAAATCCATTGCCTTCATTGTTTCCATATAACCCTTTAAGGATATCATAACCCTGTTCCCATAAATTTTATTCTAAATTATCCCTTCAAGGGCCCATTCCTTTCTAAGGAAGGTCAAGGGACTAGCCCAAAATTAAATAACTGGCAAGTGATACAGCCAGAGCAGAGACGTGGTTCTGTCTGCTCCTGCCAAGACTCTGCTGTACTGTAAGGCCAAGAAGTTGACTTCATTGACGAAAACTGCAAGTTTGCTAATCCTGTTCCAGAAATGTGGGGAAATGAGATAAGAAGAAATTGTTGCTGGCCCTCACTTCTCTGCTGAATGCCACATGCTCTCGAGCTGAAAGAATGGGCAAAGAAAGAAGAGGAAGTGGGGGAGCCAGAGGGAGGAATTAGTGAAGGATGCTTTGGGACTGAGGCATTTTAACAAGAGAGTAAGTGTGAGAGGTTTTTCAGTAAAGGAAATGGTTAGTTGTATCATTCATCTAATACTCTAGAAAAAATACAGTGGGATACTATGGCTGCAGCACAGCCACCCTTCCTAAATAAGGGATGCCTGGAGTTAAATTCTCCCATCATTCCCTCTACTCATCTGTCAATTACCCTGGATGCTCCAAGGTGCATGTGTACATACGTGCATGCATGTGTGTGTGCATGTGTGTTTGCATGTGTGTGTACATGGGGGGGGGTGGGTGTGGGTGTGGGTGTGGGTGTGGGTGTGGGTGTGTCTTTTGTGAATAAAACAAAGACACTCAGCTAGTTAACTCGATTGACTGACAATCAGCCTTTCTCCCTCTCCTCTGTGCCTTTCAGTCTTTCCCAATTTCCTTAGGCTTGGTCATTTTGCCACACGATACTTAAGATAGAAAATGCTATTATGACTCATATYGTCATTAACTTAACATGAAAATAGATTAGCCAGAACAATGTAAGACCAGGTGGCCGGGGGCTTTTGCTTTCCTTCCTAGCTCACTGTGTGGTCTCTCTGCAACACAGACTTCGTGGTCAGGTGCCACCACACATATTTACAAGCATCATGAAAATAACAAATCCATTGGGNATATAAAATATATTTATGTATGTAATTTTTTTAAGTCTACAGGTCCTTTTGTATACATATTATGGTTTCCAGTCTGATGTTTAAATGGGATTCCTGAGTGGGTCTCTGAGTCTTTTTCATGGGCTCTTTTCCTTCTGTTTGTTTTGTCCTATTCTGWTATGTTAGCTTTTGTTTTACCATATTATGTCGTATATATTATGTTGTATTATATTTATTGTATTATTATTCCTTAGAAGACTTGGTTTTCTAATAAGAGACAGAGGGTAGATCCGGATGGGAAAGGAGGTGGGGAGGAACTGGTAGCAGTAAAGGGAAGGAAATAGAAATCAGGACATATGAGAAAAAATACATTTTGTCTTGGTTTTTGTTTTGCTTTTTGAAACAGGGTTTCTCTGAATAGCCCTGGCTGTCCTGTAAACCAGACTGGCTTCGCAATCAGAAATCTGCCTGCCTCTGCCTCCCAAGTGCTGGGACTAAAGGTGTACGCCAACACTGTCCGGCGAAAAAATACATTTTTATTAAAAGGGGAAACTGTTCATTTCCTCACCTCACCCTTACTCGAGGTGGGGAAATACACGTGAGGATTAGTCTCCCACTTGACAGCTGACCTAAGACTCCTAAAGATGCGCACTTGCCTGTAATCCTCAAGTTAATCGTGGCAGAAATAAGCCTACACTCAGACTGCTCAGGTTACTCCAATGACCAATGACCTAAAATTAGAAAACTCGAGGCCTCCCAATGCAGACACTACCAGAGACCTGTCCTCACTTACATGTAACAGCAGAGCCTGGAAATCTGGAAATGAACTCTTTTTTCGTTATATAATTTACTAATTCACTTTACATCCCAACTGCAGCYCCTCCCTCCTCCCCTCCCAGTCCCAACAGTAAAAATCCCTCCCCTCATGATCCCCTCCCCTTTTCTCAGAGAAGAAGCCCCCCCCTTCTCCCCCTTGGGTACCAGCCAGCCCGGGGACATCCAGTCCCAGCAGGACTAATGGAAATGAACTTTTTAAGAGACTTAATATACAAATAATATAAAGCGTGGGCTAAAACAGAGGCAAACCAGGAAGGTCAATTCAGCGGGTTCTGGACTTCCTGTATGCACACTAGATTCACTTAAGGATTTTTAGAAAAAATGGCCCATATCTATAGATCATTCTCAAAAAGTGTTACCTCATTAGTGATGCTTAAAGCATTATAACTTTTCCCATGGTCTTCCCTGATTAACAGAATGTCGGGCCACAGGTGTAGGTATGCCCTGCCTTTTGAAAATGCAATATTCTCCCATTAACAAAGTCCACACTGGAGAAACAAAGTCAGGCTAACGACGGAAAAAAACCACACACAAAAAAAAGCCTTCAAAATATTCAATTGCGTTACAGCTTGTATTGGGCCSCACTCGTCTCTCCCCTTGGCCACATGTGCAGACTGCAGAGTGGATATGCAGTAARAGTACATGAGCAAGCATGGTAAATGAAATGATTTGTTATAAAGCTTTTAAAAAAAATTCTCAAAGTTGCTGGGCTAGGTATACAGCTCTACCCTTGGGCTGCATCCCCAGCCCCGGGGGATTTTTTAAATGACTTGTTCTTTTTGTGTATGACTATGGTGCTGAATATTTATGTGCACCACATAATTGTTCCCGGGTACAATTGCTTTTCATATTAACAGTCATGTGCTCATTTTAAAGAATGTTGGGGAAAGTTAGCTGCCTTTTCTTAAACAGATTTTTCTAGACTAAAATTTGCAAAGTAATTTGATAAAAAGAAAAACATATTAGTAAAATATATTTCTGAAGTTCAGATAGGTGTAGGTGTAGATGACATAGTAGGTCCAGGACCAAGGTCAATGGGAGAGAGACTGCAGAGGGACCAGGAAGGCTGTTAAGACTAGGAGGCCACCCAAGAGCAAAGAAGAAGAAAGCACCCTGGAACCCTCCCAGTAAAGAGCAGGAGAAAGTCAGACCCAGGTCTCGAGTCCAGTTACAAACTCCTGGTACATGCTCAGTGATTATCCCACCACTAGCAAAACTGGAAACGTTAAGGATTAAGCACATGAGTGCTGAAAGACCGACACACACACACACACACACACACACACACACACTCACACACACACACCCCACACAATAGACTTCGTCGGTAAGGCAAGCTCTCTTACTTCAGCACCAAGGGCTATACGGCAGAGCACAGCTGTCGGGCCCCGCTCGTGGTTCAAGTTTCACTGGTCAATGACATTCCGGCCATGGTAAGTTCCAGCCAGTTTGCTCAAAGCACAGAGTAACTGATTAGCATGGACTTGTGCCACAGCGTTCCTGGAGTCTGGGTGTGGCGAACAGGACGTCTTGCTTCCAGAATGTAAATCACACTTTGAGAGAAGGCCTTCCTTTCCAATTCTCTTTGAATGGAAGGGTGACAGGTTGGAACTATTAGGAAGAGGCACCTCTGTAACACCAGCTGTTTTGTGGGTGTTGTTTTGGGGGGAGTTTGAGATCGAACCCAGGATTTCATGCAAGCTAATACTATTTTCCCCTGGGTGTTTTTAATGAACAAGCAAGAAAACTCAGATTCAGAAACTTATGTTTATGTAATTCTATGCCTAGCAATAGTAAGAGCTTCCAATTAGGACCATACTTAAAAAGTTTTCTCTAAAATGTAGAAATTTTAAAAAGTTAATTGCGGCTTCCGAAACGGATTATTCGGTAAAGATCCCSGCTGCCAGGCCTTAGTGAGATCCCCAGAGTGAGAACTGATTGTTGAAAGTTACTTTCTGATCTCCACACTCACACAATACCCACACGGATATACAAAGTAAATTTTAAAATGTTAATAGCTAAATAAAGCCAGTCAGTAACATGTGCTCATAGAAAAGACCATGAGGGTCATTTCCAAACCATCTGTGTCTGAAGACCTCTGCCTCAGATAAGGTCTCCCTCAATTAGAGACATGTTTTTTCTGCACTGTAATTACAAAAGTTCAGGTGACTGCTGGGCGTGGTGGCGCATCCCAGCACTTRGGAGTCAGAAGCAGGCGGATTTCTGAGTTCGAAGCCAGCCTGGTCTACAGAGTGAGCTCCAGGACAGCCAGGACTACACAGAGAAACCCTGTCTCGAAACCCCCCCCCCCCCCAAAAAAAAGAGCAATCTAATAGGTACTATATGAATTCAATTCAATGACATCCTGGAATAAGGCTACTATTCCAGAGGACTGCAGGCCAGTGACACTACTCTGCATGATATAATAGGAGATACACATCATACATGGTGCTCAGAGTCATAAAACTCACCATACCAAGAATGAATGAACTTAATGTTGACTATGGAATTGAGTTACAGTGATATATTCATGTAAGCTCATCAGTTGTAAGCAACCTCCATTGGGGGCACATNTGAAAGTGAAAACAGAGCTCCTATTTGCCAGTTTCCAGATCTTACTACTTTAAAGAAAGTCTTTACCTAACTGATCATATGGAAAGCAATGAAAAGTACCAGGTTTGTTATATATTTATTGAGATTAAGGAAGGATCTGAAAATTTTGTGAACCAAGTAGCTTATATAGACGTACAGACCTATTCTTGAAAATATGTAGAAATTAAATAAAAACATTTTATTTCCTCAAAAATTCTCTAAGTCTGCATTTCCTCAATTGTGGATGGCTGTACTTGAGCCTTCGTTGAAATGCAGGTTCTTGGCCTCCATGTCTATCTGAATAGAAAACACTAGGGATAGAGAACAGAGTCCTGGAGCTAATTCCCCTGAGATGATGATACCACTAAGGACGGAGCCATGTCCCCAACCTTACCATTGAGCTATAAACTATTGTTTCTTAAAACAAGACCTTTGGTTGCATGTAGGTTTTGTCTGGGGAGTCAAACCCCATTAGATTTCCCCACCTACAGGTTGGCACCTCTATGGATACAGTCATTGTTGCTCAGACTGAGAGAGGGAGAAATCACATCAACCAAGGATGAGTCATTTAGTTGGTTACCCAATACAAAGCAAGAAGCCCTGAAATCATATATACAACAACAACAACAATAACAGACAAAGCATATTGGTATAAATAAATTTTTGGAATAATAATAATCAAAACAACAACAAAAAATGCCATCAAAGTGAGAGGGAGCAGAAGGTATACAGGAGCAGAGAACGGAGACAGTGTTTTAATTATATTTTAATTAAAATTTATATTTTTAAAAGGACCTTAATACAAACAACCTACTCCACCTTGTTCATTTATCACAGGTGCTATCCATACGAACACTGACAGGTGGTGGCAGCTTATCCACCTGTAGCTACGGAACACCCTGACACCCATCCACATCCATCCTGAGTCAATCGCTTTGCTGAGATGTTTGACTTGGGTCTATTTTCAAATAATTATCTTTAGAGACAATAAAGAAAGCCGGACTCTTCCTCCTCAGGCTGTGATAGAAGTTGCTACCTAGAACATAATTTCTGTTAAGTCCTCATCCCATTATCTTAAACATAGCAACAGAGTCATTACTACGAGTCTTAGCAGATGATTTTAAAGAAGATTGTAATACACACACTTATTAGCTGTGTCAGATAAAAATGAATGTGTCCTGTAGATATTTGGTTTTTAACCTTGTCATAATAGAATAATGCATGGGTTTAATTTAAACATTGAAGAGAACTGTGCAAATTGAAATAAGTTTCTCAAAATTCTTTTATAATCAGTGCCCTCCATGTAGAAGCATTTAGAGGAGGAACAAGATCCCATCAAGAGTTGTAATTTTAATTTATGTTAGGCATGTTATTAAATCTCTACATCACCATGAGTTAGTACTACCAGATGCCTTCTGTCAGGGTGGTTAAATAGCGGATTAATTATTTCAATATACAAAACTACATTCTTTTGTTCCTTTTTTTTTTTCCTTAATCATTTCTGTAAATTTTTAATTTATAGGCTTCTCTCTCTCCCTCTCTCTAGGATGGGACTCTGATGAACAAAATGTCTCATATAATCTTGGCCAGGACTTCTTGGAGTTTTGTCCTCTTCTACTTTTGAGGTCCTCAATATTTACATAAAAATTTAAATTACAAAGAGCAAAGGCGGTTATGAAAAGTATGTTATATCCCAGAGGTCACTACTAATGTGGCTCGTTTATCGCCTTAAACATATGAAAAAGCTAATCTGGAGATGGATAAATTCGAGGGGTGCTTCCTCATCATGAAGCCTTGACTCGGGGGGGGCACAGGTTCTTTGTCGCCTATAGTGAACGCAGTAAGACACTGGAGTATCTGTCCAGGAGAGAGAACATTACTATTCCCTGGCCCGTGGTCCCTACATAAGGGAAATAAAATAGAAAAAGAGAGTTGACATTGTCACTCATGTATGTTCCCTCTTTATCTCTCTGCCAGGCGAATAGTTCAGGGATGGAAGGAAATACAGGAAACAAACCAAGCTGCTACGGGACATACACACAGATGTAAACTTCTGTGATGGAGCTGCGAGACTGGGACTTGTCTTGGGAGAAGATGGCGTTAACTTTCAGCCATCTGCTTTTGCAAATGGTGGGCTGGGAGCAGCAGCACTGAGACAAAGCTCACACTCTCCAARGCAACCCGGAAGTGGAGTGGGCTTCTGTTTCTAATTAGAAAAATTTTAAAAGGCAGTCTAAATACTGTGTCCTGTAGAAGAGGTTCTCTGTGGGCTTTACCCCCTTTTGTGCAGAGAAGATAGGAAAAGAAAGATGAACGCCATTTCCAAACTGGTCTGTACATGGTGGACCATTTGGAGGTGCGTGGATTTGTGAGTCTTGACCACCCGCTGAAGTCTTGTATTGCCTGCCCCATCCATAGCAACACATTATAAGCAATTGGAAGGCAGAAAACTTTATCTGCTTTTTGTGTTTATTTACTCAATATCAGCGTATTCCTAGAACCGCTTAGTTGGTGTTCAATACTTTTCTGCATGTATTTTTTTAATTGAGAATAGATTTTTTTAATGCAATATCTTCTAATTATGTTTTCCCTCCCCCTACTCCTCATAGTTCCTACTCCCCATCCCCGTTCCCATCTGGAGCCACACCTTTTCTGCCTCTCTTTAGGAAACTAATGAGTGTCTAAACAAATGATAATAAAATAAAATAAGATGAAACAAAAGAGAACAGATCGGAATAGCACAGAATAACCAAACAAGAAAAAGAGCCAAAGGAGAAATACATGAAGCATATATAGGTGCAGAGACACACGGTTTCACACAAAACCCGAAGCCATGATGTATATGCAAGGAAAACATTTTAAAAGCCTAACATTAAGAGWCAAAGATGCTGTTGATGAGTTTTCTGCTGGCATCGACTGCTGGACATTGGTCCCCAGCGAGATTCCCTTGGAGAAAACTACGTTTTTATTTGCAAGTGATTATCAACTGAAGACAGCTTCGGGGTTAGGAATGAGGATACTCGTGTCCACTTCTCTCATCTCTGGGTCTCCATCTGGTGTAGACTTGCGCAGACCCTGTGCCTGGTCTCCATGAGTTCATATGTTTGCCAGCTCTGATGTGTCTAGAAAGCCTTGGTTCCCAGGCCTATCCATTGAAGAGGTCGATTGTGTGCCCAGGTAGGTGYGAAGGTCAGAGGATAACTTGTWCAAGTTAGTTCTCTCCTCCCRCCRTGTGGAGTCGTTCAGACTAACTCGGGTCCTCTGACTTGCTGGCAAGCCTCTTCACTCTTGAGCCCTCTCCCATCCGGAAGTTTTAGGTGGCTGCACAGATGTCAGGCTCTCTGGAGGAAGCATATGGAAACAAATGTGGTGTCCCTCGCCATTCTTGGAAGACACAGAACTTCCAAGAGAGACTCCAACAGTCAATCAATCGATCGATCCATCGATCGATCGATCAATATTAGGAGAGTAGATCTGTCATCTAGCCAAGGAATTTTGCCAGACGAATTCTTCTGCAGCTCCAAAAGAGCCATCATTTCCCCCACACTTCTCTACTTTCTTGATGCAATGGAGTAAGAAAAAGATACAATCATTCCAATTCAAAAAAAGAAAGAAAGAAAAGAAAGAAGGAAAGAAAGCAAACAAGCAAGCAAGATGGCAGAGTGCTTCCTTAACCGCTACAGGATTCTGGGTTTGATCCTCAGCACCAAATAATAACAC
>BDUI01005287.1:8120-22551 GCA_002335545.1 Apodemus speciosus
AAAAAAAAAAAAAAAATCACAACGAATATAAATAAAAGTATTTTAATTTTATGGGTGTGGTGTTTTGCCCGCGTGTGTGTTTGTCTGGGGCACCATTGCGCATGCAATGTCCAGGGCGGCCGGAAGAGGGATCTGGAGTTATCCATCCATGTGAGCACGATGTGGGTGCTGGGAACTGAACCAAGGTGCTCCTAGCAGCTGAACCCTGTCCCCAGCTCTATCTGTGTCCCACACTCTCAGTGGAGGCCTTGGCTTTATTGATCTCTTCATCTGACTCTGTGACCCAAGAAGACAGAGGCTGAGGTGTTTTGAGGATTGAGCCCTGGGGCGGTTGTGGGACGGGACGCAGCGGACGGAGCTGGACGAACTCTGTGACTTGCCCCGCAGATCCTGTTGTCCCTGCTGCTCCCACGGCAGAGCCGCCTGAGGAATGAGATCGAGGAAGCGCTGGACATGGACTTCCTCCATCAGCAGGCCGACCGTGGGGACCTGAACGTCTCCTACCTCTCCAAGTACATCCTCAACATGATGGTCTTGCTGTGCGCGCCGGTCCGCGACGAGGCTGTGCAGAGACTCGAAAGCATTTCAGATCCGGTCCGGCTGCTGAGGTGTGACGCTAACTCCACTTTGCTAACCTGCTCTGGGCCGAGCCGGGAAGGGCCAGCAGACGCTGGGCAGACATAGTCTCCACCGTCTTCTTGCTCCTCCCGGTCCTGTTGGTTCTCACTTCTTCCACAAAGGACCTTTGGGTCATCCTTAGCTCAACAGGACCCTTCGTATAAGACGCTGTGGTAGGCAGAGATCTGAGGCCTGAAACGTCTCTTTTCCCAGCTTTACTCTGGCCTCAGCCCAGATAAACTGTGCGGGACCGTGGCGGGCCTCCTTCCGTTTTATGGGACGCGGGTGCAGCACATTAAAATTCAAAGACCACGCCTCTCCTAGCCTGGAGGAGGCAGCATCACTTAGAACCCTGCCTCCTTTTTTTTCCTCAGATATTTTCTTTATTTACATTTCAAATGTTTCAAACCCTTTCCTGGTTTTCCCCCTAACCCATCCCCCTTCCCTCAGCTCACCAACCCACCCACTCCTGCTTCCCTGTCCTGGCATTCCCCTATCCTGGGGCATCAAGCCTTCACAGAACCAATGGCCTCCCCTCCCACTGATGTCTGAAATGGACATCCTCTGCTACATGGCTGGAGCCATGGGTCCCTCCATGTGCACTCTTTGGTTAGTGGTTTAGTCCTTGAGAGCTCTGGGGGTACTGGTTGGTACATATTGTTGTTCCTCCTATGGGGCTGCAAACTTCTTCAGCTCCTTGGGTTCTTTCTCTAGCTCCTCCATTGGGAACCTTGTGCTCAGTCCAGTGGTTGGCTGAGAGTACTCACCTCTGTATTTGTCAGGTACTTGTCAGGAGAGAGCTATATCAGGCTCCTGTCAGCGAGTGCTTGTTGGCATCCACAATAGCATCTGGGTTTGGTGTCTGTATATGGGATGGAGCCCCAGGTGGGGCAGTCTCTGGATGGCCCTTCCTTCAGTCTTTGATCCACACTTTGTCTCTGTATCTCCCCCTTGGGTATTTTGTTCTCCCTTCTAAGAAGGACCAGAGTATCCATACTTTGGTCTTCCCTCTTCTTGTGCTTCATTTGGTCTGTGAATTGTATCTTGGGCATTCCGAGCTTCTGGGCTAATATCCACTTATCAGTGAGTGCATACCATGTGTGTTATTTTGTGATGGGATTACCTCGCTTAGGATGATATTTTCTAGTTCCGTCCATTTGCATAAGAATTTCATGAATTCATTGTTTTTAATAGCTGAGTAGTATTCCATTGTGTAAATGTACCACATTTTCTGTATCTATTACTCCATTGAGGAATATCTGGGTTCTTTACAGATTCTGTTGGAGAATCTTCTAGGTATATGCTCAGGAGTGGTATAGCAGGGTCCTCTGGTAGTACTATGTCCAATTTTCTGAGGAACCGCCAAACTGATTTCCGGAGTGGTTGTACCAGCTTGCAATCCCACCAGCAGTGGAGAAGTGTTCTTCTTTTTCCACATCCTGGCCAGTACCTGCTGTCACCTGAGTTTTTGATCTTAGCTATTTTGACTGGTGTGAGGTGGAATCTCAGGGTTGTTTTGATTTCCCTGATGACTAAGGATGTTGAACATTTCTTTAGGTGCTTCTCAGCCATTCAGTATTATTCAGTTGAGAATTCTTTGTTTAGCTCTGTACCCCATTTTTAATAGGGTTATTCGGTTCTCTGGAGTCTAACTTCTTGAGTTCTTTGTATATAATGAATATTAGCCCTCTGTTGGATGTAGGCTTGGTAAAGATCTTTTCCCAATCTGTTGGTTGCCGTTTTGTCCTATTGACAGTGTCCTTTGCCCTACAGAAGCTTTGTAATTTTATGAGGTCCCATTTGTCAATTCTTTAAAAAAAATTATTATCTGTAAGTACACTGTAGCTGTCTTCAGACACCCCAGAAGAGGGTGTCAGATCTCATTACGGATTCTTGCCGCCCTGTGGAAGAGCAGTCAGTGCTCTTAACTGCTGAGCCATCTCTCTAGTCCCCCGCCCTCCCCCCATTTGTCAGTCCTTGATCTTAGAGCATAAGCCTTTGGTGTTCTGTTCAGAACATTTTCCCCTGTGCCCATGTGCCTGAGGGTCTTCTCTTTCTTTTCTGTCAGTCTCAGTGTGTCTGGTTTTATGTGGAGGTCCTTGATCCACTTGGACTTGAGCTTTGTAAAGGAGATAAGACTGGATCAATTTGCATTCTTCTGCATGCTGACCGCCAGTTGAACCAGCACCATTTGTTGAAAAGGCTATCTTTTTTCCACTGGATGGTTTTAGCTCCTTTGTCAAAGATCAAGTGACCGTAGGTGTGTGGGTTCATTTCTGGGTCTCCAGTTCTATTCCATTGATGTACCTGCCCGTCACTGTACCAAGACCATGCAGTTTTTACCTGCCTTCCACTCACCGGTTCGTGTTTCTTCCATAGCGTCTTGCCCTGTAGCCCTTACTGGGATTCACAGGGAGTCTCCCCTTGGCCTTCTCGGTTGGGGGACCCCTCTGCTGTGCACCAACACACCCAGCTCTCCGTAGAAAGGGCATGGCGAAAGGGCCTTGATCTGGGCTGCGTGTCCCTCCCGCGTGTGATGGAGGAGACACAGCTCCTTGCAGGCAGGCTCTGGAACCCCGTGCCTCAGCTGTCCCCATGTGGCTATTCTCTCCCTGCGACAGGGGGATCTTTCAGGTCCTGGGACAGATGAAAATGGACATGGTGAACTACACCATCCAGAGCCTTCAGCCTCAGCTGCAGGAGCATTCCATCCAGTTCGAGCGGGCTCAGTTCCAGGAGCGCCTCAACAAAGAGCCCAGTATGTACGCCGTGAGGGGAGGGATGGCCCCAGGGAGGCCTGGGACCTGGCTTCAGAGAGGGCTGTTCTCCTCCTGCCTCTTCGGAAGGAGGTTGCTGCTGCTTCACCCAGTGGGCCAGGAATGGGGGAGATCGACGTATTAACCAGGAGCCATATACATTTTACATTTAGATGTAGCGGTTTGCCTTAGGGTTTTGTTTGTTTTGAGATTAGGTCTTGCTCTTTAGCCTTGGCAAAAAGAAACATTCCACTTTCAGGCTGACCCCAGACGGTGCAGCCGTGGCGGCCCCTGGGCGCATGCGCGCGCCGCTGCTCCTCCAAGCGAGCGGTCCTGAGGCCCCAGCAGTGGCACGCTCACCCGTCCCTCCCGTTGCAGCCCTCCTCAACCACACCACGAAGTGGCTCACGCAGGCGGCCACGCAGCTCATTGCCCCTTCTGCCTGTTGCTCCGACACACTGGATTCCTCCAGCTCGGCTGGCCCGTCTCCCAGCGACGTCGCCGTCCCGGAGCCGCTCAGCCCCGCCATGGTGCTGTCTCAGGGGTTCCTGAACCTTCTCACCTGGGACCCTGAGAACGAAGAGTTTCCTGAGGTAGGCATGGGGCGTGGGGGGGGGGNACTGGATCAATTTGCATTCTTCTGCATGCTGACCGCCAGTTGAACCAGCACCATTTGTTGAAAAGGCTATCTTTTTTCCACTGGATGGTTTTAGCTCCTTTGTCAAAGATCAAGTGACCGTAGGTGTGTGGGTTCATTTCTGGGTCTCCAGTTCTATTCCATTGATGTACCTGCCCGTCACTGTACCAAGACCATGCAGTTTTTACCTGCCTTCCACTCACCGGTTCGTGTTTCTTCCATAGCGTCTTGCCCTGTAGCCCTTACTGGGATTCACAGGGAGTCTCCCCTTGGCCTTCTCGGTTGGGGGACCCCTCTGCTGTGCACCAACACACCCAGCTCTCCGTAGAAAGGGCATGGCGAAAGGGCCTTGATCTGGGCTGCGTGTCCCTCCCGCGTGTGATGGAGGAGACACAGCTCCTTGCAGGCAGGCTCTGGAACCCCGTGCCTCAGCTGTCCCCATGTGGCTATTCTCTCCCTGCGACAGGGGGATCTTTCAGGTCCTGGGACAGATGAAAATGGACATGGTGAACTACACCATCCAGAGCCTTCAGCCTCAGCTGCAGGAGCATTCCATCCAGTTCGAGCGGGCTCAGTTCCAGGAGCGCCTCAACAAAGAGCCCAGTATGTACGCCGTGAGGGGAGGGATGGCCCCAGGGAGGCCTGGGACCTGGCTTCAGAGAGGGCTGTTCTCCTCCTGCCTCTTCGGAAGGAGGTTGCTGCTGCTTCACCCAGTGGGCCAGGAATGGGGGAGATCGACGTATTAACCAGGAGCCATATACATTTTACATTTAGATGTAGCGGTTTGCCTTAGGGTTTTGTTTGTTTTGAGATTAGGTCTTGCTCTTTAGCCTTGGCAAAAAGAAACATTCCACTTTCAGGCTGACCCCAGACGGTGCAGCCGTGGCGGCCCCTGGGCGCATGCGCGCGCCGCTGCTCCTCCAAGCGAGCGGTCCTGAGGCCCCAGCAGTGGCACGCTCACCCGTCCCTCCCGTTGCAGCCCTCCTCAACCACACCACGAAGTGGCTCACGCAGGCGGCCACGCAGCTCATTGCCCCTTCTGCCTGTTGCTCCGACACACTGGATTCCTCCAGCTCGGCTGGCCCGTCTCCCAGCGACGTCGCCGTCCCGGAGCCGCTCAGCCCCGCCATGGTGCTGTCTCAGGGGTTCCTGAACCTTCTCACCTGGGACCCTGAGAACGAAGAGTTTCCTGAGGTAGGCATGGGGCGTGGGGGGGGGGGCATTTCCTTGCTTTCCCGGTTTTGAGCTCTTGCCAGCGTCCCGCTGATGGCTGCTCCTCCCGCTCCTCAGACCCTGGTGGCAGACCGAACCCGGCTGCAGGAGCTGGAGTCGCAGCAGAACCAGCTGACCATCCTCGCCTCCGTCTTGCTGGTGGCCAGTAGCTTCTCTGGCAGCGTTCTGTTTAGCTCACCGCAGTTTGTGGATAAGCTGAAACGAATCACCAAGTCCCTGGTGGAGGATTTCAACTCCAGGTGAGCCGCGGACATCTCTTCTTTATAGAGGCAGGAGGAGGGGACATGGCTTAACTGGTCAGGTAAGATGCTCTGCTGCGCCATCATGGAGACCTGGCTGCGTCCCCAACGTGCTCGGAAAAAGCCAGACAAGAGCTGGCTGCGGTTGCGCGCCTTCAATCCCAGCCCTCAGTGCAGATCTGTGTAAGTTCGAGGCCAGCTCAGCCTGGGTAGAGACTGTCTCCAAATCACAAGAAGCCGGGCATGGGGGTGCGTGTCTGTGAGTCCGGCGCTTTCGGGGAGGGGTTGGCTGGCTCCAGGGGTGGTGGCTCAGCTAGCCTAGTCAACACTTGAGTTCCAGGTTTAGTGAGAAAGAGGGTAGAGAGCTGCTGAGGAAGGCATGCCCCCATGATGCCCGTGTATGCCGTGTATGCGTGTTTCTTTGGCTCAGTGAACACAAGTGGTGCGCGTGCGTGCGTGCGTGCGTGCGTGCGTGCGTGCGTGTGTGTGTGTGTGTGTGTGTGTGTGTGTGTGGTGCGCATGCTCATCAGGAAGTGACCAACTCGGGTCTCCTTTTTTGTTGTTGTTTTTTTTTTTGTTTTTTTCGAGACAGGGTTTCTCTGTGTAGCCCTGGGTGTCCTGGAACTCACTCTGTAGACCAGGCTGGCCTCGAACTCAAAAATCCGCCTGCCTCTGCCTCCCGAGTGCTGGGATTACAGGTGTGCGCCACCACCGGCCAGCTGGTCTCCTCCTTTACAGAGCGCACCGACCACCTACAGAGCTCTGTCTTTCAGAGCCGAGAGCTCTTTTTCTAAGCTTCGGTATAGAGCACCATTTACAGATATAGCTGACATTCAGAGGGACTCAATCAAAATGTGGAACCCGTCTGTCTGTCTGTCTGTCTGTCTGTCTGTGGTGCTGACGGGAGGGCAAAGCAAGGTGGCTGAGGTGGGACTGGAATGTTCCCCAAGTCCCCGACCTCTTGCCTGAGGCTTCGAGGTTTTTGCAGTTCTCCAGAGAAAGGCCACCTACTGGGTGGCAGGTTGCCTCCTGTTGTCCTCCTGGGTGCCAGCTTGCTTCTGTTGTGGTCTAGGCCCGAGGAAGTGATGCAGATTGTAAGTGATCAGGTGACCCAGGAAATCCACCAGAGCCTCAAGACTATGGGCCTGGCCGCCCTGAGCAGCGAGAATACGGTGTCCCTGGTGGGACAGCTCCAGAACATTGCCAAAAAGGAAAACTGCGTCCGCAGTGTCATTGGTGAGCGTGCCCACCACATGTGGGCGGCGAGGGCCCAACCGTGGACTCCGCCAGTCTCCAGGTTGAAACTACCCCTTTCCAGCCCCGTGGGAGCCCTGCCCAGCCACTCATGACTTCTGACGAGTCTCTGTGACATCCACGAGAGCATGTCTCTGTAGTACAGGCCCCAGCCCCATGTTGGAACTGGGCCAACTTGTTACCAGCTTTAAGCAGTCGGGAATATCAGCTGCAGTGTTCCCCTAACATCAAATCCTAGATCTAACGGTGTAGCCCAGGTTAGCCTGGGACACCGTATGTATCTCAGGCTGGCCTTGCGGTTTTCCCCTTGCCTCTGCCTCCTGGGTGAGGGATTGCAGGTGTGAGCCGCCCCCTCATACTGAGCAGTCTTGAGTACTTGGGAGTAACACCTGAGAGATTAGACAGCTGTCACCCAATCTCAGATCCCCCTCACCGGTGAGTGGCCGGATGCCAGCTGCTCAGGTTGACCTGGTTGTCGCTTCCTGCTTGCCCACAGCCCAGCGGATCCACTTGTTCCTCAAGTGCTGCTTCGTTCTTGGGGTGCAGCGGTCTCTCTTGGACCTCCCTGGGGGCCTCACTCTGATCGAAGCGGAGCTGGCGGAACTGGGCCAGAAGTTTGTCAGCCTGACRCACCACAACCAGCAGGTGTTTGCCCCATATTACACCGAGATCTTGAAAACCCTCATCTCCCCAGCCCAGACCCTGACCACCAAAGTCGGGTCTCTCTGATGGCATCGGCTCGGAGCCCTGGCACCTTGGGCCCAGGAGAAAGCCCATCTTCCTGGGAGGACATGAGCAGTGAGCAGCAGAGCGGTGGGTCCCCTCTGCCCCGCCCCCCACAGCCAGCACACCAGGGCTGTAGGGATCTAACGTGTAAACAACTGGCCCAAACCCGCTCCCTAATAAACTTCCGAACTGCACGCAGATGACCATTCTTTGATGCGGTGGAGGCCAGGCCCCGTGGCCCTGCAGTGTGCCTCTCTCTRGCCACGTGGCCCCCACGGTGTGCCAGCACGCTAGGGTGCGCTCCTTAGGGTCAGCTAAGGGTAAAGCGCTTCCCCGGAGCCTTCATGTTGCCYGGCCAGGAGAGGACACTGGAGACCAGATTCCCCTGGAGGTTTCAAACGCTACAGCAAGGAGGTCAGGGGACAGCTGGGGCCCCACCCTCTTCCAGGGCAGGCGCWGAAGAGAAATGAAATGATGTTGGCCTCAAGCAGCACCCATGGCCAGCAGGCCCTGGTATTCCCGGCCTGGGATGCTTAGGTCTGCTTCTCCGTGGTCCAGTTCGTCCGTGGGCTCATCGGTAGAACACACCTCCCCCAGTGACAGGCAATACATGTGTGTTCAGATGGGAGCAGACGCCGTGTCCCCTCCCTCTGCCAGCGTGTGTGGTTGCGCGGTAAGTGTACCCCGCACCAGACCGACATCGGGTGGGACGCCGTGGGAGAGACCCGGGCTCTTGCCCACTGTCGTGGCTTACAATGATGACAGCACACTGGTCCCAACCAGCTTCGCCAGCGAAGTGTCCTCTTCAGATCTGGTCCTTTTGTAGAGTGGCTTGTGTCTTCAAGGCAACATAGGGAGAATAGCGTTCCTTTTCCAGAGGCTGAATGGAGCTGAGGAGGACACAGCTTGGGGGCAGCACGAGGTGGTATCTGAGTTCTGTTGGCCCGGGGGTGTCCTTCTAACAGATAGTCTGTCAGCCTGTCATTGACAGGTGACGGAGTGTGACACGGTCAACAAAGTGACCTGGCACAGATCGCTCCGAGTTCCCAGTCTGTGACTGTGCAGGATACACCTAGGTAAAGAGGCGCGGCTGCTTGCAGCCTCGGGGTGCAGTTCCTTGTTTCCAGGAGTGCACATCTGGGAGGCCTCCTTGCTCGGAGCACACCGGGGCCCTGTGAGCACTGGCCGGGCAGTGGGTACAGGCTGTGCCCGACCAGGAGCACCTTGCTCAAGTATCGCAGTTAAAGCCTGGAGCAACCCACACAGTCGACGTTCTGAAATGTTTTCTCTTGTTCTTCCACGTGGAGGAGACCCCATCTTTACACAGAGAACGTACCACTCAAACTTGCCCATGGGTGTGAGGGCATTTTGTTTGCTTGCTCTAAGACAGGGTCTCACAATGTAGTTTTGGCTGTCCTAGAACTCACTCTGTAGACCAGGCTGGCCTTGAACTCAGGTCTGCCTGCCTCTGCCTCGCAAGTGCTGGGATTAAAGGCCTGTGCTGTGTGGGTGAGCCTGGCTTGAGGGCATTTTGTATTATTTTGTGTTTCCAGTTGTAATAAATACAAAGTTTTTTTTCATTAGATATTATAATTTCATTCCTAATATGCACAAGTATTATGACTTTAAATTCAGTTTTATTATCACAAAAATAGATACCAATAACCAGTCACCCCTGTTTCTTTCCTTTAGTATGACTTTGCTGTGTGTCTCAATGGGATTTCTATGTAAGCCTTTTTTTTAAGGACTTATTTTATGTGTGTGACTGATATGTCTGTATGACAGGTACACCAAGCAGTGCAGTACCCACAGAGGCCACAAGAGGGCGATAACCCTCTAGAAATAGAGTTACCAATGGTTGTAAGCGGCTGTGTGAGTGCTAGGAACTGAATTCGGGTCCTCTGCAAGAGCAATAACTGCTCTTAGCCACTGAGCCACAGCTCCAGGCCCAATATAAATATGTTCTATAAATGGTGTTCATATTTAGAAGCAGAGGATGTAGTTTTGGACTGGGTTCTTTCACAATTTTTTTTTTTTTTTTTTTGGAATTTGGTTTTTTTTGAGACAGGGTTTCTCTGTACAGCCCTGGCTGTCCTGGAACTCACTCTGTAGACCAGGCTGGCCTCGAACTCAGAAATCCGCCTGCCTCTGCCTCCCAAGTGCTGGGATTAAAGGCGTGCGCCACCACTGCCCAGCTCCCAGGCTGGCTGTGAACTTGCAATCATGCATCAGGCCCCAGAGTGCTAGGACTCTACCTTGCCCAGCTCTTGTGCATGATGTTTTCTCCAGGTTACAGCCAGTTGTTGTTCCTTCAGTACAGGGGGCTTGTAGCGCCAGCCAGCCAGCTGTGTGACACACTTGCCTTGGCGACCATCGGCTGGTTGGCATGGTGGCTGACTTTTGTAGCTTCTGTGAGTGATACTACCATGACCATTGTGTTAGTGCCATTATATTTTGTTCCTTGGTTTGAGTCTCTTCAAACTGTGAGCCTGGGGGAGCCGCTGTGCCTCGGCCAGTCCATGTTTAAGGATCGAAAGCACGTATTGGTGTGGGGGACGGGATGAGGTGAAGCAGGTGTGTTCTCTCAGGCGGACACAGCATTCCCGGCACCACGGTTGAAGTGAGTGCTGAATCCCTGTTTGTGTGGTGCTCGGCGCCCTGGTCAAAAGAGAACCAACGGGCTGCTGGGATTGTTGCCCTAGGTCTTTGGAAACCTGAGGCAGGGGAATCAGGTAAGACCAAGGACAGCCTGGGCTTGTATCCAGGCCCAATCTCAAGAAGAAAATACTGTGCAGGTAAGTGTTGGTTTTCTGCTCTTCGCGCGTAGCGGTCTGTATGTCTGTCCCTAAGTCAGTAACTAACATTTTGATTATTATAGCTTTGTAGCTAACTTTTGAAATTTGGAAGTATGTCTCCACCCTGGCCTCTTTTCAAGATTATTGTGGTTATCTCCTGCATTTTGATATGATTTTTAGCATTAGCCTGACCATTTTTGACACAGGTAGTTAGGAATATCTTTACATTTTATTTCATTAAAAAAACAAAAACAAAAAACCGCATGTGGATGCTGGAGAGATGGCTCAGTGGTGGAGAGCACCGGATGCTCTTCCCGAGGACCCAGGTTCAGTTCCCAGCACCCACCTGGCAGATCACGGCTGTCGTTAACTCCAGTTTCAGGGGATCTGATATCCTCTCACAGACTTACATGCGGGCAAAACACCAATACATATAAAATGAAYACATCATCAAAAAACGTGTGTGAGCATTTTACCTGTGTGTATGTTTGTACACCACATACAAGAAGTGTCCAAGGAGGTGGGTAGAAGGTATCAGATCCCCCGGAACAGGAGCTGCTGGGGCTTGAACCCAGGTCCTCTGGATGAGCAGTCAGTGCTCTTACCCGCTGAGTGCTCTCTCCAGCCCTGGTCGTCTAGAGAGCTAATAGTGACAGCGCTGAGTTTATCCGGGGGATATCTCATCTCTGCACTACCAAACCTGGCCATCCGTGAACACAAGCTTGCACTCCCACCCGTCCTGTGCTCTTTGCACAGGCTGGACATGCCTGCCACCTCTGAGCTCCCCGCCCCCGCCCCCGTCCGCACATTACTCAGGGGTGTTTTCTTTCAGTGACGCTTGACAGTCTTTAGATGCCCCATGTCCTCTGCTCTGGTTGTCCCAAAGTGCTCCTTTGCTGCTGTAAGTGGAACTTGGTACTTCTGCTCAGTTGTTAATGTACAGAGGTGAGCCCCTTTGACTCTCTTGTTCCCGGAACTGGTATTTTTTTTTCCTCCCCAGGCTCATGTGGACATCTGGAATAAAAAGTTTTATGTGTTCCTTTCCAGTTCGACTCTATCTTGCTTTCTTGCCTAGTGGATCAGGCTAGGACTTGTAGTCCAGCGCCCAGACATGGTAGAAAACAGGTACCCTTTCCTTATTCCTAACTGGGGGAGAGGAGGTCTTTCGGAGGGGGCTTTGCTTTGGTTCTTTCTTTCTTTCTTTCTTTCTTTCTTTCTTTCTTTCTTTCTTTCTTTCTTTCTTTCTTCCTTCCTTCCTTCCTTCCTTCCTTCCTTCCTTTCTTTCTTTCTTTCTTTCTTTCTTTCTTTCTTTTTTGTTTTTGGTTTTTCGAGACAGGGTTTCTCTGTGTAGCCCTGGCTGTCCTGGAACTCAC
Source organism: Apodemus speciosus (assembly GCA_002335545.1). Lineage (NCBI taxonomy): Eukaryota > Metazoa > Chordata > Mammalia > Rodentia > Muridae > Apodemus > Apodemus speciosus. Next base: position 19,752 of record BDUI01005287.1, read on the forward strand.
TCTGTAGACCAGGCTGGCCTTGAACTTGGAAATCAGCCTGCCTCTGCCTCCCAAGTGCTGGGATTAAAGGCGTGCGCCACCACCGTGCGGCTGCTTTGGTTTTTGAAGGCAGGGTTTCTCTGTATAGCTTTGGCTGTCCTTGATCTGGCTCTGTACAGCATGCTGGCCTCGAACTTGAGACCTGCCTGCCTGGGTTCTGAGATTAAAGGCGTGTACCTTTAAAGGGCTTTTAGCTTTTTCACGATTGAGTTTGACTGCTGGCTAGTTTCACATCAACTGGATACAACCTAGAATCATTTGGGAAGAGGGCACCTCAGTTGAGAGACTGCCTCTACCAGACTGGCCAGTGGGGCATTTTCTTGCTGAATGGTTGGTTTGGTGCGCCCAGCTCTGGTTCGTTGGTCTGTAACGTGTGTGTGAACCGTGTATAGTATGTGCTCTTCTCCCTTAGAGGGCTGCGGGGGGGCTTTAGCCTGTTTATTTCCGATCCTGGTTACCAGGACTTGAATAATGTTCTCCAAAGGGCCCTGGTTAAGGCTTGGTGGCTGCGCATTGTACCACCGAGAGGACTTAGGTTTTTTGGGGGCGCACCCTTGGAGGGCCATGGATGGCCTCGACTTTAGGTGCGTGTGAAGGGCTTGCTCCGCCTCGTTCGGGGAAGTGACAGGTAGAGAGAGGTTAGCAGGAAGCTGCCTGTGACACTGGTAATTCCTCTCCCCTCGGTTTTGCTACAGGCTTTGAGCATTTTATTGAACTTTCTCGAAGACTGCTCTGTTGTCCAGCACTGACTCCAAACTTCCCCAGTTTTGGTTTCACAACTCTGCCCGCTCACGGCTTGCTTCGGGTTATCTGCGAGGGAAGACTCCCTCTCCCCGTGTCCGGTTAGCCCCACAACCCTCTCCAGCAGCCATCTCATTAGCTCTGATTCCTTCCCCACTTCGTAGGCTGCCCCACCATCCGGCCATTGATCCCGCATCGACTCCGCCCTGGCTGAGCACACTCTATGCGATTATAATTCTTAATTTGTATGTGGTTTGTGGGCACTTGGGGACAGAATGCATTCTGCTCTTGGCTGGAGTGTTGGCTCACGTCAGAGAGAGCCTCATAGTTGGCAGTTTGGAGGTTTGCAATGCCCTGCTTATGAATCCTGCCTACTTTGATCAGTGGCTGATAAAAGGGATGTAGCAATCTCTATGTGTGTAATTGTCCTGTATTTTTGATAGATTCTGGAGATCCCTTGGAGTTAACAAAAACCCACAGGTTTGCACAAGCCCATCTATGAAATGGAACAGGAACTGCATGTAACCAGCATGCACCCTTCCGTGTACTTTAAACAGTTGTTGAGGTGGTTTGCATATGCTTGGCCCAGGGAGCGGCACTGTTAGAAGGTGTGGCCCTGTTGGAGTGGGCGTGGCCCTGTTGGAGTGGGTGTGGCCCCGTTGGAGTGGGCGTGGCTCTGTTGGAGTGGGTGTGTCACTGTGGGCGTGGGCTACAAGACCCTCATCCTAGCTGCCTGGAAGCCAGTCTTCTGCTAGCAGCCTAGAGTTGCCTTGGTCGAGGTGTCTGTGCACAGCAATAAAACCCTCACTAAGACAATTGTTCTGTTATGTACAATAGACTATTACAGTGTAAATGCTATGTAAGAGCCTGCACCACATTCCTTAGGGAAGGACAAAATCTCTACATGCTTAGTATAATTAAAAACAAAGAGCAAAAAAGAGCGGCAGAGGGGGCTCAGAGGTTGAGCGCACTGACTTCTCCAGAGGACCGGAGTTTGATTTCCAGCACCCACACGGTACTTGTAACCTTCTCTTAACATCGGTTCTCTAAACATAGGTTTAGCCAATGCCCTCACCCGGCTTCTGTAGGCACCGGGTGTGCACACGGCCGAACAGACTCACATAAAGTAAAACACCCATACCCATAAAAAATACATTTTAAAGATATTTTTCAGGGTCTGGAGAGATGGCGCAGCAGATAAAAGTGCTTGCTACTCTTCCGGAGAGCGCAAGTCTCTGCCTACCGTGCCGGCACCCGTGTTGTTGGGTGGCTGTAGCCATCTGCAACTCTTCTGTAACTCTAGCTCCACGGAACACAATGTCGTCGTTTGGTCTCTGAAAGCACATGCATACACATGACACACACACACACACACACACACACACACACACACACACACACACACACACGCATGCTCAAACCCAAATTCAATTCACAATTGTGGGTGCCCACAGTAAATAGGACACTATCTCACTCCTCCTCCTCCTTCTTCTTCTTACTACTACTACCACTACTACTACTACTACTACTACTACTACTACTACTACTACTACTTACCATAAATACCATAGACAAGTGGCTTAAACAATAAATTTATTTCTGACTGTTCTGGAGGAAGGAAAGGGATGGATAAAGGGCAGGGAGGACCAGTTTGTGGTGAAGCGCTCTCCAGGGCCATAGGTGTCTCCTTGTCTCAAGGGACTTTGTCCTAGGCGGTGGGGGTGGGGCATTGCATGTTTGTACCCAGGGTTGGGAAGGAAAGGAAGGAGAGGACGGACTGTGGTCTGGAACCTCCCTCTGTGAACTACCAAACCCGGTGAATTAGCCGTCTCCTGAGAGCTCTAGTTTGCCTTAGCTGCCTCATGAAAACCCCACATGTACCGGGCCTGGAGGGCTGAACCTCAGTCGGGGCAGGCGTGAGGGTGGGAGCCGGTCCAGAGCATCTGTGGACTTTCTGTATTCTCCCTCCGGCAGGTCTCATCCTGCAGCATCTCGGGTCTTGCTGGGTGGTGTGTATGCA
>BDUI01005287.1:22609-44671 GCA_002335545.1 Apodemus speciosus
CCTGCCTCTGCCTCCCAAGTGCTGGGATTACAGGCGTGCGCCACCACGCCCGGCATGCAATTAGTTCTTTATGAACTATTTGCATATTTTCTCTACCTTTAGGATTAGCATGCACATGGGTATATATGTAACATATGTATGAACATATATATGCATGTATGTTACGTATCTATGTGTGCACAGTGGCCGAACTCAGGTTGTCAGTCTTGCTGAGAGCTCGCCTATACTGGCCCTCTTTCACCAGCGGCCTCCCTGAATATTTCTATTTAGTACACCTTGAATGTTACTTGCTGTGAGTCCCCTGGGGATATATGGTTGCGCCATCCATCCATCCATCCTGTTTATCTGTGATACAGAAGAGCAAACCCAGGCCTTGTGCACACATGCAAGGCAAGCGCCCTTCCGGCGAGCTGCACTTCTGGCCCCGAGTCACATTATCTTTGAAAGGATTCTTTTTGTACGTATGAGTATCTACCTGCATGTAAGTGCGCCCTGTGTGTGCAGCGTCCTGTGTGAGCAGCACCATGTGTGTGTGTGTGTGTGTGTGTGCAGTGCCCGAGAAGTCTGAGTGCGAGATCCCCAGGAGCTGGGGCTTCAGATGGCTGTGAGCTGCCATGTGGGTGCTGGGAACTGAACCTGGATCTGTGCAAGGAGCAGCCGGGGCCCTTAAACACCGAGCCATCGCTCCAGCCCATCTGGATCGTATTTTAAAATCTACTCTGCAGTTCGTTACTCCTTCGGTTACCCCTTTCTCTGGTGTTTCAAAACTGCGTCTGTGTACTGTCGTTTGTGTTTTTATTTGGTGTGTAGCTGAAGAGGGCTTTACATTCCAGATCCTCCTGCTTCTGACCTCCCAGTGCTGGGATAGCAGGTGTGTACGACCACGCCTGGCTCACCAACCGTTTAATCGATAATTGAAAACAATGTACATTTAACAATATTTTGGTTGGATATGAAGYATTTCCCAGCAGGTTCTTGTGTGGATTTGATCAAGGCATGTGGAGGCGACTAGGTCATGATTACCCTACAGAGGACTCATAATGTGATGGCTGGACTGGGAAGGCCTGGAGACGCGTGTGGTGAGACCTGCGACCGCAGGAGGCAGACTATGGGCTCTTACCTTGCTACATGTAAGCCCCTTCCTCAGCCTTCTCTTGGTTCCTTCCTGGCTGCCAAGAACTAAGCAACCCTGCCCGTCACACTGTGCGTTCGCCTGGAGCAGTGAAACCCGCAGCCAGGACAGTGGGATTTCTTGGAAACTCTAAACCTGAATCTTTCCCTCAGACAATCGGTCCTAACAGGTGCCTGCTAACAAACTGGCTGTCAGAGCACAGACCTGACCTCTCCTCTGCTTCTTTTCCCTTTTTCTGCCTCTGGAGTTAGCTGGCTTTTGAGATGGAGTCTTGGTGTTGCCTAGGCTAGCCTTGAACTTGTGATCTTCCCAAGTGCTGGATTCCAGGCCTGGGTCACGCACAGCGCCCTGGCCATGTTGTGAGCCACTCTGATTTACCTGGAGTGTCTCCTCGTTCCATAGTTTTTTTTTGTTTTTGTAGTATTGTTTGTATAGAATTTGTCACAGTCACCATCTACCAGTTCAAGTAACAGGCACATTATCTCCCAATACTGCCCTTTAAATCTGTCACTGCTGACTGCTGTGCCTATGCTACGAGAGCCAAAGTTTTGCATGAAGCCATGTTTTTGTTTCTGGTCGGACCTCCCCGCATCTGTCTGGCTATCTTTCCCACCACCTATTTAGGGACAATTTCCAGCAACAGATTCTTATCTCTTTTTAAAAGATTTATTTATTTTATGTGAGTACACTGTAGCTGTCTTCAGACACACCAGAAGAGGGCATCGGATCCCATTATGGATGGTTGTGAGCCACCATGTGGTTGGTGGGAATTGAACTCAGGACCTCTGGAAGAGCAGTCGGTGCTCTTATCCAGTGAGCCATCTCTTGTGCCCCAAGTTTCTCCATTTCCCCCCCCCCTCCCCGGTGCCCCGGTTCTTGTTCATTCCTGAAGAATATTGGCTGTTTCCACTGAGGTGGGATTCTGGCTGGTCAGCTCGTCCCTCCTCCCTCCCTCCCTCCCTTCCTCTCCTCCATGGTCTCACCTTAGTCCAGAAATGTACTGGAACTCACGACACAGCCACACCAGAGTAACCTCAAACCGTGGCAGGTACCCTTCCTGCCTTAGCCTAAGTCATAGGGACAAACCGTGCGTCACCGGGTCCGGCTTCGAGGGCTGAAGATAAGGCTCGTGTCCTTCAAATGGCTTTTTCTGTGTTGGCAAGGTCCTTCCCCTCCCCACCCTTCTCTTGCCAGTCTCAAGAATTATCTTTTCTCCAGAAATTGGATTATGCAGTACCGGTATCTTGGCAAGGATTTCTTTGGGCTTACCCGTTTTAAGTTTGTTCAGCTGTCTGTGGGCTTGTGCCTCTTGCCAGAATTGGGATTTGGGCGTTTATTTGTGTACTCAGTAGTCATTTTCCTCTTTGAAACATTCCCACCAGATAATCTGGCTGGCCTGCGCTCTGCCCGTGCTGCTCCTGATTCCTGACCCTCCTAGAAAGCTGACTACAGACGTGTGCCCCAACACAGGCCGGACAAGCAGCTTTTCTTTGGGAATCTGGACTTGCTGGTCTTATTTAAACCTGTTTGAGCAGCTGCTGTCTGCCACTACKCAAGAGAAGGCCATATGGCATCCTTACAGCTGTGCTGGGCAGAAATCCAGGTTCCTCCCTCAACCTCGACCTCGGGTGCCCCGGGGCAGGGGCAGGAGGGGCGGGGTTACAGCTCCTCTTCCCTGGGAGCACTGGAGCGTGCCTCATGAAGAGCCTGACCCTCCCCTTGGCTAAAGTAGAGCAAGGCCTAGAGACGCCTTGCCTGGTGAGGGCGCCCCTCTCCCAGTCCTGATCTAGAATGACTTTTGCTCTGCTTTTTGAATGAACTGTTGTTTCCACTGCTAATTGGTGCCAGGTCTAGAGTGTACTAGAAAGGGGAAGCAGATGTCCCTGCTTACTAGTGACTGTCATCATCAGCCCACCCTTTGTTTCGTGTGGCACAGAAGTGAATTCCAGGTGTTTGCTTTTAGAAATGGTTTCCGCTTCGCAGTGCAGAGATGTTTGGCCTTACAGACAGCCAAGCATGAAGACGGCCTGGAGTGTTACAGCACGCTTGGAAGGGCTTCTGAGAGCACGACCCTGCGACAGGGCTTCGGGCAGTGAGCTGTGTGGGAACAACGGTAGGCAACCAGGGTGGAGCCGTTCCCTCAGCCCTAGCCCCACGCTGTTACAGAGGTGCTGGGGGCCATCTGCGGTGAGCCCGGACACGGTGTGAAGACGTCTGTGGCCGCGCATACCTTCTCGGTTCACAGTCATGTCCTTGAGGTCCCTGCTTCAAACAGGGTTGACTGTTCCAGCTTGGCATCTGCCTGCTAAAGGACGGGAGACTGCCAGACTGTCATCTGGGCCAAGCAGAGGACATGTGTCCCTGACCTGCAGTGGCATCTGGCCTGTGTCCACACTGAACCCCAGAAAAGCAGCCTTCCAATTCAGAGACGTGGAGCTGTGGCCGGTTTCTACCGCTCTCCTTTATTAGCTCAGTCCTAAGCCGGACAGCTCCGGAAGTGAGAAACCGAGCTGGAAGCCCAGGGTGTGCCCGCTGCAGTGAGGTTGGTCTATGCCGATGCACAGGTTGGTTACGTTTGGTACCACAAGGTGTTTATAATTCAAACAAAATCGGACAGATTAACAATTTTATGTACAGTAAAACGAAAGGGGAATTCAAGTATCAAAATATGGAAACAAAGATTAAATAACAGTTTTCTTACAATCCAGTCCCACGGTCCGCCACGAGCGAAAACTCCCGTGACCTGCAGGGCGGGTCTGGGCACCTCACAAGCTAACTGTGTTCCAAGTGCACAAACCCAAGGCTTCCCAGAACTCCCTAGTGGGCAACCTCAGAGGCAGAGTCCGAAGTACCCTGCTGGCACACGGCCTGCAGGAGCGGGCTTCCCGCGCAGGGCAGCAGCCAGGCTGAGGTGAGCGCAGGAGCCCGTGACCGCCGCTGGGAGGGATGGGCACGTTGCACACCTCCGTCAGAACGGCTCCTTCACAGTTCAGGCATAGCCTCGGTGTCACAGGGCATGATACACACAAGTGACAAAGGCAGACCCTTCCATTTGGCACCTGCCCTGAAAAGGAGAGACCCACCCGGAGGAGAAGAGGGATTTCTTGACTATTCAGAAACAAATCTTGAAAGAGACGCAGAGCAGACAAGCCAAGACTTTCTGGTAGGAAACACCCTGAATAAATAAGACATAGCAGCGTCAAGAGGAGGAAGTGCCTGCCTGTGACTTTAGGACAGGACGCAGCTCGAACTCATCGTAGTGTCTACGGTGTTCCCCTGGGCTCTGCGCCCACTGCTGAGCTCACCTCTGGCAGAGGGAAGGGGGGGTTGGCCCGGCTGAGCCAGGAACCTGGGGTCTCTCTGGAGTCTCGAAGGGTGGGAGCCGAGGGCGGCTTTCCAGGGCCGAGAGTGTGCGGCAGGAAAGGAAGTACCGCCTGTACCTAGCAGCAGAGGACCCCCGGCTCCTTCCCGGAGAGGAGCGGTACCAGCCGGCCCGGCCCCTGCTGTGCTAGCACAGCAGGCAGACAGTGCACAGACGGAGCAGAGGGAAACCCTGCTTCCCACTCCAGCCCAGGGCTGCAGCCCACAGCCGCTGTTCAAGCCTGGCCTCCTGTCCCCAGGCCCGGGACGAGTGCCGCCCGGAAGCCTGACKCCTGCTCGTGTCCCCGTGGGCCAGGGCTTCTCTTTCTCGCTCCCTACTCTGGAAGAGCTGGTGAGTGGCTGGGACCCCCTCACTGCCCCGAGCACCCAGGATGGCCACCACCCCAGTCACTTTCCAAAGCAAAGCAAACTGGCAGAAGAGCTGAGGCCACAGCGGGGGAGGTGAGACTGCCACCTGACTAGCCTTTCCCACATCTGGAACATGTGCCCAGCCTGCCGCCCAGGACACATCAGTCAGGAAGAATCAGAGCGAGGCCAGATCAAGCCGGCAAGCTGCAGTCTTAACTGGCACTCCCATTAACGCCCCAAACACAGCTGCTTCTCCCTTCCACCATGGCTCCATCAGCCCAGCAGCAGCGAGGACCGCTGCCTCCCCTCCCCTCCCCTCCCCTCCCCTCCCCGCAGTGCTGACACGGACAGGTGAGTACCAAGGAGTCCCCACTGGGAACCCCAGGAACGTCTGTGTCATGACCTGTGGACACGGAGCCTCGACTGTGCCCTAAGTTGCCCACGGGTGTGTCCTCACGTCCCTAGTCAGGACTGGCCCATTCTGAAGGCAGAGGCTGTCTGACGGATTCAGAGCCTTCTCGTTTAAAGATTGGCAGCTTCACTGAGAGGCTGGAGCCGAGTGTTAAAAATGTATAAAAAGGATTACTTTTCCTATTAAAAACACACGTCCTGGACAGGCCACTCCTCGGACCGTCCAGAGTTCCGGTCTCCTCGGCTAGAAGCCTGGYGTCTTCGCTGCCTCCAGGGCAGGGCTCCGCAGGTGGCGGCAGGCCCAGGCCGAGCAGGTGACAGGAGGTCCTGCGGCAGGGCTGGGCCTGGGTCTTCGGAGCTGCAGGGGAGGCTCTCGGTGCAGGGCAGGAGCCTGTGCTCCCCACGGCGGCACCCAGTGTGGCTCCTCAGTGGCTCAGCTTGGCAGAAGCAGACAGTGGGGGAGGAGAGAGTTAACCAAGGTGCCTGTGCCAGGAGGAGGACATGGAAAGGGACACAGAGCAGCAGAGGTCCCTGCCTCCCCGGGGCCCTCCGCAGCCTACAGACCACTGCTGCTCCTGCCCCTCTGCTCAGAAAGGCACAAGGGAAGGCAGGCAGCCGAAGGGCCAGCCTGGGCACACAGCTCTGGCGCTGACTGACTGGGCTCTTCCCTGCACTACGCTGTCTGCACCACGGCCACAGGAATCACTCCTGTCTCCTGCCATCTAGACTGATGTTCCCGCAACAGGGCCCGGGAGGCTTCCTTGGAGATTCGGCTCCATGGTGCCGGTGCCGGGGAAGGCTGATGACACTGTCTCAGAACCCCACCACCAGAGGAAGGAAGAGAACGCTCCCCACACCACAGAAGCTGCTCAGCGCCTTTCTGAGAAGGAAGAAGGCGCACTTGTGTGCAGGGCACACCTCAGTGAGCTGGATCCCGGAAGCAGGCCCACAACACGGAAGGGGCCAAGCACACACAGGTCCCTCGGGAACCTGAAGTTCGGAGGCTCACAGCTCGCACTATCAGAGCCGACTCACACACAAGGGCGTGGCTGGTACGAACCCTCCCCATTTCAGAAAGTCTGTCCCTGGTGAAGCCATATTCTCACTGGGCCTGACCAGGAGAGAAACCAGCAGCACCTGTGTAGGGCATCCTGGCACTGGGCGGTCACAGTGGTGGCTGGGTCAGGAAAGGTGACAACTGGGGGCTCTCGGCATCCAGCTGTGACCCAGGCGAGGAAGGCAACCTCGGGGAGCTGCTGTGGCTCTCCGGAAGACCGCCCTCACCTCACAGTGCCTGTCGCAGAGGCTTTGGGGGCCTCAGCCTCACTTTGGTGCCTGCCTGTGAGGCCCCCTCAAAGGCAAGTCACCCCCCAGCTGTCCTCAGCCCAAGGGGAGGATTCACAGTGTTGGGTGGTGTAAGCAGGAGCTGCTGCCAGAGGGCGGGTCCCAGGGAGGCGGGGCCTCGGTGGCGGCAGCTGGAAGGAGAGTTGAGAGCAGAAGATCGGGTGGCAAAGGCACAGTGGGGTAGCGGAGAGAGCAGCCTAGAAGATAGTGGTCTCATACTTGGTGCTGAGGCTCCGCTTCGAGTCTGGCTTTGGGTCCACGATCCAGGAGACGCTAGCATGGGACGGGGCCTCTGGGTCAGAATCAGGCGGTTCCAGCTGCCAAACAAGGAGGGAGAGGGCGGGTCAGGACTCAGAGTGGGCCCTCTGGCCCTCTGTGAAGCGGCTGAGGGACGGGCAGCTACAGGAACAGGTCTCAGCTGCTCTCTGGGGAATGTTCAATGAAAGCAACCTCGCCCCACTAGATTTCTGCTCTGAGCCTTGGTATTGGTCATGGTGGGCAGAAAGGGAGGACATGTTCAGCGGCCCCAGCCCTTGGGTCCCTCTGGTGGGCAGAAGAGCTCGGCCTGGGGCCAGACCACAGCACTCATCCCAGACCTGTGCAGAGGACACAGGACAAAGACAACAGGCAGGACACACGGAGGGCATCTCCAGGAAGGGAGAGAGCGGAGCGGCACACAGGGAGAGCATGAGGCCAAGGTGTGAGACAGCTCAGGGCTCTTCAGGGAGCCTGACACACAAGACAGCGGGAGGCGGAAAGACCTTGACTCCAGGACTAAGAGACGGCAGCGGTAGATAGGAAGGACGGTGGGTGGTGCAGGTGTGACAGTGACAACAGCGAGAATCGGGGGGCACCGGCACCTGGGGCGCAGAGCAGAGCAGACAGACACAGGGATGTCACTGGGTGCTGGCTGCCACCTCGCACAGCAACCCCAGGATGACTGTGCCCTGGGTTGGGCCTGACGAGGAACTACACTGCCCTCTCCTGCCAGAGGAACCCGGGCTGGAGGGTGGGGGAGCTAAGGGAAGTGGGCCACTTTCCCGGGACAGCAGCCAAGGAGTGAAAAGACACTGGGTGTGCCCAGCTCCACCCGAGCCCTGGGGTGCCGTGGAGGGGGGAGGGGGGAGGGCACGTACTGCGGACTTCCTCACGCCGACCCGAGGCTTAGGCACCGGTTTGGAAGATTTTGTCTCAATCATGGAGGCTGCAGAGGCCGCCATGGTCCTGGATTTCTGGGCCTGGAGGGCCAGCTGATAGGCCACCTCAAACGCCTGCCCCAGGGTCAGGATGATCTCGTAGGTCAGGTTCTGGGAAGAAGCGGAGGGAGTGCCGGCTAGCCTCGCAGCTTCCTGCAGACCCGCCCTCCTCACAGGCAGCAGGAAACTTTTTTTAAACAGATTTGTTTGAAWGCGGTCGGTGAGGAATCTTAGCAGAACAGTGTTTCTTTAGGGCCCGATTCTGCTTCAAGCACTAGGTGAATGCAGACCCGGCCGACTGCGTCAATATCCTAAGAGGGGACACTCACAGCATAGGCCCGCTGTCTCGACTGGGCCCTCTCTGGAGTCTTTCTCTGGCTGGCTTGTGAGCTATCCAGCATCAGTCTCTTTCCAAGGTGGAGGGACTGGGGACTGGGATGAGTAATGTGTAGAAGGTACCCCAAGCCCATGTGCCTGTGGCGTAGGCCACACAGTGTGCTGGGAGCGTGGGTGCCTGTGTGAGCGGCAGGGAGAGCTGTGTAACCCGTGTGACACAGGGCAGCGTTTCTAGATCGTGGAGCTGGCTGCCAGAGGCAAAGCTGGACGTGTGGTGCCACGGTGCAGGGCCGAAGGGACTTCCTGCAGCCCTGTGTGGAGGAGGCCCCGGGGAGCCGGACACTGGCGACTTCCCGCTGGGTGAGAAGGGCAGGGGCCAGAGTGTATGGTACCTGCAGCCTGGGGAGCTGGGAACAGGGTCGACAAGCAGCCAAGGGGAGAGAGGACCTGTCCCACCCAGGAACTGCACAGCTAGGAAACCCGGTCACACCCGGGCGCAGGTGCGTCCCGATGGGCTGCCACTCGGCTGTGAAAAGGCCTGCGCTGACCTCTGCTGCCTCTCCAGGCCACGGCCTGCACCGTCACAGGCACACTCACCACATCCACCGTGCTGAAGACGTGGCAGTAGTGGTGGCTGGTCTGCAGGTCCTTGGTGATGTAGGCGAAGGTGCACAGGTCCTCGGGGTCCTGCGCGGCGCAGGAAATGTTCCGGATCTCGTGCTCAGCGATGACATTCTGCCAGGAGAAGTGTGTTCTGGGGCTCACTCGAGGCGTCTTTCCTTGGGGTGTGCCTCTAGGTTCGCTACCCTGCCTCCTTACCAGCCTGGAACTCCAGACAAACCCCACTTTCCCCTCCCTGGGATTGAGGACTGTGTCTGAGCCTGCTCGTTTAGGCACAGGGCKTCACCCCTGATCACAGCCAACAGGCAGCGAACTGTTGGCCAGGCAGACACGTGCGCCCTCTGCCTTCCGCAGGCAGCCACCCGCCCGCCCGCCCGCCCGGCAGGCTGCGTCAGTGAAGGAACCAGTGAGGACAGGGCCAAGGAGAGAAAGGGCAGCTGAGGCAGAGGTCCGCGCGCCAGGACCAGGAGCTGCGAGCAGGGGGCTGGGGCAGGCAGCCGGGAGGGTGAACTCCAGGAACCCCACGGAGAGACGGGCGCCGCCCACCGCTGCCCTCTGGACAGGAAGTGCTTCAAAGACCCGTGTACTGAGCACTTATTCCCTGGCTCAGGCTGGTATTGTGGAAGGTTTAGGAGGTGGGGCCCTCCCCACTGCTTCCCGTCCTCTGACCCATCTCTGTGACTGACTGGACTACATAAGCCAGACAAACCCTCTCAGGGCTTAGTCACAGCAACGGAAAGGCAACGGGAACGGAGCCTCCGTGGTGGCTCACCTGACCCTGCAGGTCTCACCTTTGCCAAGATGTCTGTGGAGGAGTTCGGAAATGCGGGCTGGAGAAAGATTACCAGGCCTGCATGGCCCATATCATTTGGATTCTTCACACCAGCGAACCTAGTGTTGCATCCGCCATCCCTTTGATCACATGCAACCACCAAAGGACTCAAAGCCGGCCACAACCATGGTCAGAAAGAGCCCCACTACTCCTTAGCGGGTGGAGACCTTGGCGTCACCTATGTGGTGCTACTTTTGCTGGTGTGAAGAATACAAATGATGGGGACCACAGAGGCCTGGGCCCAGGCCACGTGGGGGTCTGCAAGAGGGAGCCGTGAGGCTGGGAGGGTGAGTCAGCGGAAAGTCAGCAAACGCAGGGAAGCGCCAGGAGCATGGATGCTACCCGGGAAAGGCTAGGAGCAGCGGCCAGAGCCAACAGGACGAGAGAGGCAGGAGCCAAAGAGCAGGGCCTCCCTCGCCCACCGGCGCTCACAGGACCACCCCACATGCCCAGGTGCCAGAGACGCTGTGGGCATTGTCTACCTTGCTGGATTCTGGTTAGCTTTGGTCTGATCTTTCATTGCTATTTTATTTCTTCCTTTTGGAGTGAAAAATGTTTATCGTGTACTATTTGTTATCTCGGGGGCGTGTAATTTAGTTTCTGATTTTTATTTATAAAATGTTTATTTTATATGTATGGAGGTTTTCCCACGGACATGTGTATGTCCATGTCCCACGTGTGCCTGGTGCCTACAGAGGCCAGAAGAGGGCGTTAGATGTCTCTGGAAGTGGAGACACAGGTTTTGTGCCACCATGTGGGAGACCAGCCAGCGCTGTGACCCATCTAACATCTCTTCAGCCCCGACTTGTGTTTTACAGGGGCTCACAATGAACAGTTTGCTTTAAAGCTTTAATCCCAGCACCTGGGAGGCAGAGGCAGGGAGACCTGAGTTTGAAGCCAACCTGGTCTATACAGTGGGTTCCCAATCCCAGAGGAAACTTTGAACTTGTACTTTTGGAAAGTACTGGGACTGGAAGGGCTCTGCGGATGCCTGGAGGGGGCTGGGTGCACTTGCGTTAGGAGATGGCCACGAGCCATTTGGGGCCAGGAGCAGAATACTATAGTGAAGAAACGGGGTGTCCCCGGAAAGGGTGCACTGAGGGTGGGTCCCGGTCGGTGGTGCTATTCTAGGACGTCCCGGAGAGCTGGCCCCGCCCTCCCCCACTGCTTGTTGAGCACCAGGAGGTGAACAGCCGATGCCTGCCCCACGTGCCCCTCCCGCCTGTGTACTGCCTCATCACACGGAGGCAAGTGTGCACAGACACACGCGCACAGGGAYGGACGCACGCACGGGCCCTTCTGACCCGGCTAGGTTGGTTCCCCTCACACAGTCCTAATGAACAGTGTACCTTGTTGGAGGCGTCGATGAACTTGACGCCTTTGTAGGTGATGGACAGGATGATGGTAGGAATCTTCTTCATGTGCTCCGTCGACTTCTGAGGAGACATGGGGTGGGCTGAGGGTGCGGCTTTTGCAGGGTGGTAGGGCCCAGGCCGTTGTCTTGGGCATCCCCCCGCTTGCTGTCTGGTCAACGCCTCCCACCTACCCACACTTCCCTTCTCATCCTCATGCTATGTGTATGGCTGCTTGGTCTGCGCATGTCACGTGCCTGCCTGGTATCCATGGGGGCAACGGAGGGTATCGGATCCTCCTGCACCCGGCGTTGTGGATGGTTGTGAGCTGCCAGTGTGGGTGCTGAGAACCGAACCCAGGTTCTCGGGAAGGGCAGCCATCACGCAGCCACCTTACCCTCATCTTGGCACAGGCGTCTTGGGTGGACTCTGTCCCTCGCAGATCTTTGATGAGCATGGAGCCCAGATACTGTGGGGATGGGCAGAGGTGGGCTTAGGGACACTTGTGCTGTCGTGTAGGATGGCCTGGCCAGTGTGGGGCCATCCTGTTAGACGTTACCGTTCCAAACACATTCTCCTGCCCACAGAAAGCTCCCCCCGTTCATTCTTAGGCTAGTGCCCCTCCCCTAGCACAGCAGAGGCTGGCCTGTGGGTCCTGGGTCCAGCCTTGAGAACAGTCCRGGAGGGCCCAGGTAAGAGGGCAGGGAGGGAGGCTGGCCGTCTCGGGAGGGCGGGGCAGCTTACATTGGCCTCGTATCCACAGGACTCGAAGATGAGCTTCTCTGGCTGGTGCTGCCAGCTCTGGACAGGAGCGTAGGGGGCGGCCAGGCTGGGCGGGCGGAGGGTCAGCTTGGTCTCGCTGGGCTCCTCCTGCGGAACACACGCAGCTGGACGCTACTCACCTGCTCCAGGGAGCTCACAGGCTCCAGAGTACCCGGGGAGTGGGGAAGCCAGGGAGCCCGGCAAGTAGGGCGGGGCAAACTGGAGCCTGAGCAGCCCCAGGGCCACGGAGAGCTTGGGTGTCTGAGACGGGAACAGCTGTGGGCGCCATCCAGCATACAGAACACAGGCTAAAGCCGTGGAGCTGAGCCCTCGGCTCCCTTGGGTCCTGGGCAAAGGATGCACAGACCCTCTGCTGACAGCCGGGGTAGTGGGGACCACCACCACAGTTCACGTAACAGTTAATGTGGGGGTGGAGTCTCAGGCTCAGAAAACGCCTGTCTTCTGCTTCTATTAGGTGTGGTCTCCACAGAGAACTGAAGGACTGAGCACTGTGTGTATGAAGGAGGGGACATGGAGACACCTTGTGGCTGGAATGTGTGCAGGGTGTCAGAGCAGGTGGGAGTGAGGCAACCGCTCTCCCAGAGGGGAAGGGACAGCAGCCAGTCTGAGGTCTAGATGGCTACTTGCAGCAGGGAGCAGAGCCAGTGGTTGGCACTGCAGCAGGACAGACAGGCCAGACCTGAGGAATCTGTGGGGGAAGGGGCCCCAGAGGCTGCTGAGCCCATAAAGATGTGGGGCCCCAGGAGAGCCCCATATCTGATGGGGAGATATGGGCGTGTCAGGAGGAGGCTATTTGCAGAGCTCCTGGAGGTCCAAGGCCTCACTCTGCTCTGGGTAGGGGTGAAGAGAGCAGGTGGCACTGCCCCCTGGCACCGACCGCAGCCCACAGAGGGCCCCTGCAGACGCTGACCCTCCTGCTGACCTGGACTCGGAAGCGTTCTGCTCGAGAGGCGGCCCCGGGGTCGTGCAGGCTGTCGTGCCGCCTCCTGCTTGTGTCTGCCGAGGGCAGCAGCAGCTCTGCCGACCGCCCTGTGCAGGAATCATTCTGGCTCAGCGGGGACGATGTCTGGGAGATTAAATCCTGGCACTGTTGAGCAAGAAACTGGTGAGATTCCCAGCCTGGAGGCATCGGCTGCCCTCAGGCTGCCCGGGCAGTCAGGGGCAGCACACAGTGGCGTCCTGGCCAAGCCCGTGTGGACAGGGGCAGCTAGGCCTTGCCTGACCCAAGGAAGAGTCAAACCTCCCAGGGGCCAACAAGGCCYAGCAGCCCACTCTGCAGAGGCCCATACAAAGCTGTCTGTGGAGAGTGAAGCGCAGGGCCCACGCCCACATTCATCATGAGTGAGCTATCTGCCCCGTCGGCAGGGCAGAGCCCTCAGGAGAAGCCTCAGAGCAGCGGGCTCCTCCAGCAGGCGCTGCTCTGGCCAGCCTCGGCTTCCTCCTGTAAAAGCGGCTGCTTTACGAGGTCGCTGCCCAGCACAGAGCTGTGTGTGGACCCCCCATCACAGTGCCTGGGTTCCCAGTCGGCAGCCCCAAGCGGCTGTCAGGGACTGGCTGGTCTGCGGAGGCCCCAGCTGCCCCAGGTCTGTGCTGCTGCGGCTCCAGGATTTGGAGCTCGGAGGCAGGCACTGGGCTGGGCCCGCGGTCTGGCCTGGCCAGGGATTCCCAGCGCTGCCTCAGGCGCACTGGAGCATCGGAAGGGTCTCTTCAGCAACGAGGCCCAGAGCTGAGCGTAAGCCCCAGATGTGGGCTGGCCTGGGCCTGATCGCGCTAACGTCCTAATGGTTACGGGGGGCGGTCCTTCATTAAGAACCACCTGGAGGATTCTCGGGGTACAAACAAGGGATGCCACCTTCGAAGGGGACAGAAACCACTCTCCTGTCCATGAGCCCAGCGGGTGGGGGCAGGGACTGTCGTGTGCTGTCCCCGGGACTGATACACAAAGTGTCCTCGTGGGCCTCCCTGGCTCCGGGAACTCACTCTTAGCTGGGAAAACCTTGGAGGCTTCTGGGGCGGCTCCTCATAGGGCCTGTCTGCAAGAGAGGCGATAATGCGCTTGCGGTGGCCCAGCAGGTGAACCTTCAGGACCTGCAGAGGAGCAGAGGGGCAGTCAGCGGTGCGGTGCGGTTGTGGGGATCCTCACCCCCATACACACACAGACACACACGCACGCACACACACACACACACACGCACACACGCACACACGGCCTCCCGGGAGCACTCACATTGACAAGCTCCAGCTCCCAGAGGTTCTTCACAGTGTCGATGGAGCTGTAGCCGCTGGACAGGAAAGAGTGGACGTAGTCCTGCAGCCCCAGCGCGTCCAGCCAGGAGGGCACAGAGGGGGGGCTGACCCCGTCATAGCCAAGGGCCTTCACCTGTGGGGCGAGGAGGCAGGACAGCATCCCTGAGTCAGCGAGCGCCCCCTCGGCACAGCCCATCCCTGCACTGGGATGTAGAGGCTGCTGGGTGTGGGGAGGAGGGCTGGCAGGTGAGGAGGACGGAGAGGAGGGATGAGGATGCTTCTCCTCGAGCTCCAAGGGTCACTTCTGAGCGCCGTGAAAGGACCAAGGGGACAGGGCCATGGCAGTAAGTCGGGGGTGGAGGCTGTGGCCTCAGAGAATGCTCCTCTTGGGCCTCTCTGGGGTCAAGACAGGCTAGCCTGGGCTTTAATGAGTCGACACTCCAGAGGGGGCTCCAGGGACAGGTGCAGCTTAGGCTCTGTGTCAAGGCGATCCCAGAACCTTGGCCGTTGGCCAGACAAGGTGCTCAGCCTGGAGCCCTGCTACTCCAAGGGCCCGAGAGCCTCCCCAAGCAGGAAGACCCCAAGCCTGCTGGGCTCTTGTGCGGGAAGACACAGGATGATCTGCACGCCTCAGAGTCAGGATCCTTTCCTGCCCTGGGTCTAGGCCAGTGGTTCTCAACCTACCGGTTCTCAACACACACACACACACACACACACACACACACACACACACACACACACACACACGGCCTCCCAGGAGCACTCACATTGACAAGCTCCAGCTCTCAGCAGCATTAGGCGTGTGCCACCACTGCCTGGCTCTTGTTGCTACTTTAAACTGTAATTTTGCTACTGTTGAGAACCGTAACGTAAATTTCTAATATGCAGCGTATCTGATATGTGACCCCCAAAGTGGTTGTGACCCACAGGTTGAGAACCTCTCTCTGGTCCACAGGGCCAAGAGGGCCACGGCCTGCAACGGTCACCTTGGGCAAGGAGCGTGCAGCCTGCAGCAGCTTCCGCCGGTGCTGGGGGTCGCGGATGCCAATATCTCTCAGGTCCTGCTCTTCCATCACATTAGACCCCTGAGAGACAGACAGACAGACAGACAGACAGACAGACAGACAGACAGACAGGGTTAGGTCCTTCCTACACCAGGGCCCAGTGTCCTGTCAGGGCGGCCTGCCGTGATGCCATCAGAGCCACCACGAGAAGGCAGAACACTGGCCTCCAGGGCAGCAACCAGAGCGAGCAGCCGGCAAACCTGCCCATGCCCGCAGAGGGCACGGATGCTGACAGGAATCAGCCAGGACAGCGGGGACAGGGCTCACCGCTGGAGGAGGGGCTCCACGCTGAGCGTCACTGAGCGTCCTCTGCCTCAACACTGTCTGAGCAGAGCACCCGGGGTAGAGAAGCTGCAGAGCCCGAGTCTGACAGGGACATTGGGGACAGCTGGCGCGCCACGGCTGCTTCCCAAGTGCTTTTGCATGAGCTGTCTCACATAACAGCATTAGCAATTCTGTTAATCTAGGTCACACAGACAGGAAAACGGAGGCACCTGGCCATCAGAATTTTCCAGAACTTATATATGTAGTGGCAGAGCTTAGATCTGAACTCAGTGTGACGCCACACCTGCAGCCCTCAGGGCTGCCTCACTGTAACAGCCATGAGAGGCATTTGTATTTTTTTGTTTTGTTTTTTGAGACAGGTTTCTCTCACTGTGTAGAACTCAGAGATCCTCCTGCCTCTGCCTTCCCAAGTGCTGGAAATTAAAGGCGTGTGTCATCATGCCCAGTTGTGAGAGTCAATTTTATGTAGTCGAAGCTCATCTTGAAGTCTGATCTTTCTTCTTCCCCTCCCTGCGCTGGGCCAGATTATACACAGATGGCATCACCCCTGATGGCCGGAGTGGCAGAAGGGCACCACTTGCTTGAAGGGTACGGGCATGTGTCTCCTCAGCCGGGCGCCCCACGTTGGCAGGAGCGCTGTGAGCAGTAGCCGGCCTGTGGCTACCATTCTCAGTGGCATGAGAGCCTCATGCCCAGGTAGACATTTATGTGGGGGGCGGCGGGGGGTCCCTGCTCCATGCTCTGCATGCTTGCATACACAGACCCCCCCCCACCCCGTTACTCTCTCCCTGGCCTTCCCCGCCTGACTTCCCGTGTTTTCTCCAGGGAGGAACTAGACCTTTCTCTGCGAGCAGGCTGGTTGAGCTACCCGCCCTTGGCTGCAGAACTCACTCCCCACCCGCCGTGCACAAAGCCTGGGCCAGCTTTTAGATGTCCAGACATCACCACGCCCTCTGCAGCTGCTGTGGTAGCTGTCCTTCCGGCCCTCCTGACGCCCTTGCTTGTCTGTCAAGCCCTTCTTCTCACACCTGGAAGCACTCGGGTCCCACGGGGCGTCTCGGGAAGGCAGGCTTGGGAAACCCTTCTAGAGTTAGTCTGTGAGCACTGACCTTTTCTTTTGTATATAGTGATGTCCTCGGTCTCCTTAGTGAGCTGTCTTTCCTACCGTCCTGGAAGTACATCTATAGGTCTGGAGCGGCTGCTTCTGGACCTTTCTGGATTCTCTCTAGAAAAGGTGGGTGTTTCGCCCCCTCCTTGTACTCAGGCATGTTAACTAGCTTGGGCCAGCGCATGCTGACCATGACCTGGTGGCAGAGCCTTCGCCTCCCCAGCTCCTCTGACCTGGGTGTGGGACAAGTGTCCTGCAGAGGACACCACCAGCCAAGGCTTGAGAGAGCTCTGCGGCTCGGCGGCTTTTCCTGGCCTGCGGAGCGCACCCCTGCCTACCACACAGGAGCCCAGACACTGACACCACTTCCGCGTGGGTCTAGAGTCTGCTGGTTGCTAAGGCAGAGAGGTGGCCACCTACACAGACTGCCCTTCTGCTGACACCTAAGCAGGGACCCCAGCTGGAGCAACGTGAACCCCCAGAAGCAGGCCAAAGCCACTCCCACACGCCCACCATCACTTTCAGCTCTGACACCAGACGGGGTCTCTTGTTCATCAGACCAAAGTCCAGGGTCAGGAGCATAGAGCTCTGAGAAAGATGAGTGGAAACAAACAGAAGAAGGGTCTGATGGGAAACTGCTCCTGCTGTGCCCTTCCTTTCCCTGGGACCTCGGCTGCACGAGCTTGCAGGGGTCAGATGCCACGGGAAGGGGAGAGGCTTGCACGGATCGGAGGATCTTGCTGCCCCCACAGGCCCTGCCCTGTTCCGCTTGCAACCTTTTCTGCAATGGTTTACATCTCTAGATTACTTACAAAGCTCAGCGCCGTGCAAGGCCACCAACAGTAGTTACACAGCACTGTTTTTGTGTTTGTGTTGGTGTTTCAAACGCCAACGGCTGGACCTGTTGCTACTGGACAGAGGGCTGACTGCATAGACCTGTTCGCGCTGAGCACTCAAGACTCTCTTCTCTAAACAATACATTGTAACGACTGGTGGTCTAGTAGTTCTGGGAGGCGGGAACTGGGTGGGGATGGAGAGCTTCCGGAGAGGTGGGGCTCAGCGGGTGGGCAATAGAGGGCAAGGACCGCATGGTAGAGGGCAGGTGTTAGGAGGAGGAGGAGGTTGCCACTGTCACTGCGAACTCCGTCTCTATGAGCCACAGGTCTCGGCCCTCTGTGTTCCCGAGGCCAGCTGAGCCTTGGGACAAGGCTATCTCAGCCTCACACAGCTTCACCATGGGATAAACAACATTTAAAAAGGACAGAGGCAGCCAGGCCCCACGCCCAGGTGAATTGGCTCTAGAGCTGTCAGCCTATTGTGGCTGCCTTGCTGAGAGGCCTGGGGAGGGGGCTGTAGGGGAGGGGCGCAGTGTGTGTGTGTGKGGGGGGATGTAGAGCTCATTTAGAATTGCTCTTGGCAAGCATGAAGTAAGAGCTGAGCTCTCCAGGCTTGGGGTCTCTGGGAGCCCCCCAGATGTACACAGCAGGTGGGAAAGCCTGTCTTGCCTCCCACCAGTTCCTAGAACCCAGAAGAGGGACACGGTAAGAGGCAGTCTGGGTAACTGCTTGGCTAGAGTCAACTGCATGATGGGAATGAGCCCCGGGAGTGGGTCACTCAGGGAGGGAGGAGGGAGTTGAGAGAGTCACTCGTCACTCGCTCGCTCCAGGACTGTCTTCTGAGTTCACTAGAGCCCTAACAGAAAGACCGGGGCAAGGAGCGCCTCTCCCCTGCCACCTCTGTCTCTGTGTGGCTGCTGTTCACGCAGTCCTGCCCGCCCCACTCTAGGAAAGTGTTTCCCTGAGTCCAGAATTGACACACTTGTTCCAGAATATTCTGAAACTGAAGGAGGCACAAGGTGGTGAAGGTCACCTGCTTACCCACCCCCTGGTGGGGACACCAGCATTTCTTTCCTTTTGGCCTCAAGACACAGGGTTTCTCTGTGTAGCCCTGGCTGTCCTGGAACTCACTCTGTAGACCAGGCTGGCCTCCAACTCAGAAATCCGCCTGCCTCTGCCTCCCAAGCGCTGGGATTACAGGCGTGCGCCACCACCACCCAGTTTAGGACACATTTTTCTGAATTAATTTTTGCTGCTGTGATTTGTTATTGTGTGGTTCCGTTTTCGAGACAGGATCTCACTATGCCTGGGGTTGGCCTCGGCACGTAGACCAGGCTGACCTAGAACTCACGGAAACCCACCCGCTTCTGCCCCTGCAGTGCTGGGGTTGAAGAAGTGTGCCACCAACCCTGGCGACGCCTGGCGACGTCCGAGAGTAAAGATGCTTGCTTGCAAGCCTGGCAGCCTGACTCAATCCCTGGGACCATATGGTGGGAGGGAAAAGCCAGCTCCCCGGAGGTGTCCTCTGCTCTGTACACGCGTGCACGTGCACACACAAACGCAAGCAAGTGCGGACCAAGGCACGAGGGGGCATGCAGTGTAATAATGACTTTGATAAGCAGCATGGAAGCTGGCTGTGGGGCTCAGACCCGTAACCCAGCACTCGGGAAGCTGAGTGTTCCAGGTTAGCCTAGGCTAGAACGAGACCCTGCCCTACCACAGCTGGGTATGGTGGTGCGCAACGTAATCCTACCACTTGGGAGACAGAGGCAGGAGGATCGGGAGTTGAAGGCTAGCCTGGGCCACACATTTGCAGTGTAGGTTTGCCGACCTCAGTCAGTCAAGAGTTGAAGGGATTGGTTTCAAAGCCTTGCGTGTCTTTGGACACTGAAGGCAAAAGCAGGTCAGCCCCGTGGATGCCCTGCTGTGCTCTGCAGGAAGGGTGCACACCGCGCCCCCCCCCGCCCCCCGCCTCTCAGCGCCATGCAGTGGCAGCTGCGCTCCGGGTACCGTGATGTCGGCGTGCTCCATTGGGAGCTTATGTGAATGCATGGGACCGTGAAGGACATCAGTAAGGAGCACGTCACTGGGAGGATGGACAGGGAGGACTGCTCCGTCCGTCCTCATGACACACTGTCCTCATCTGAGCTCTTAGCTACTGAGTGGAGCTGTGACTTCTCCTGAGCTTTCCCTGTCTGCTTCTTGGAGACCATACTGCTTTCTCACAGTGATGTCATGAGCCTTTGCCACCACAGGCCAGGTGGCAGAGCAGACAGCAGATGCCCCGCAATCGCCACACCAGCCCTTTGGAGGGCGAATGGGTGGATCTAGAGTACCCCTGGGGCACCCGAGAGGTCTGGCTGTCAGGTGACAAGGCTGACCAGCCCCGAAGGCAGGCCACAGGCTTCTCTGAGAGCCCTCCTGCCCGTGCCTCAGCTCCACCCATCCTTCCGCGCTGGGCCCTATGTCAACTGGACAGCAAGTCCTAGCCCAGCAGTTGGCTCGGTGAGCGCTGTGCAGAGACGGGCGGGGCGGCTGGGGCGGAGGGGAAGCTGGTGCCGCGGGGCCTCTGGGCAGCGGCTCTGCTTTGGCTGGCCGTGGTCCTAGGACCAGCAACAGACAGAGGTAAAAGGGAGGGCACAGGAGGGAGACAAGGGGCCATGGGGAGAGACCCGAGACTCCTGCCACGGGTCAGATCGAGTGGCTGATGGGGCTGAAGGGGACAAGTCTGGGAACCGGATGGCGCAACTCAGGAGCCTGGGGGTCTGGTCTGATGGAAACTAATAAAGACAGGGCTCCTGGCCCGGCTGTGCTGAAAGCCAGTCACTTGCAGCCTTCTCCTATATGAAGACCTCCAACTGTGGACGCAGACAGGAACCCAGAGGGAATCTATCTGGCCTGCGGCAGAAGCTAGTGGAGGAAGGAACCGAAGGGAGGAGCAGGAGGCCTCCCTCCCATCCATCCGCGGGCCTCCCTCCCGTCCACGGGCCTCCCACCCGTCCCCGGGCCTCCCATCTATCCGCGGGCCTCCCATCCATCCGCGGGCCTCCCTCCCATCCGTGGGCCTCCCTCCCATCCGCGGGCCTCCCTCCCATCCCCGGGCCTCCCATCCGTGGGCCTCCCATCCGCAGCATAGGATACAACCTCCTTCCCATCCCATCCCATCCGCTTCTAACCTGCTTGGAGCTACTCTCCCGTATGCAGCACCTCCAGCACCAACCGGCCATGAATCTGCCTTCGGCCGCCCTCTGGAGTCAGGCCTTCTGCCGTGTGGGAGCCACAGGACAAAGGTCCTTCATCACACGGCTCTGAGACAACGGCGTGCCTCCTTACAGGGCTTTCGGGACTCCAGGCTGAGGTCCAGTCACCCTCCTGCCTCTCCAGGCCCTGTTCTCAAGCCACCATCCTGTTGGCCAACAGTCTCTGGCCACCACCTGCTTCTCCCTCTCAGCTCTCCGGTCTCCACCTTCCCGCCTGCCTCTACTCCGGCCTTAGCACATGGCGCGGCGGCTCCACTAGGCGGCTGCTTCCTGAACTTTCTATCTTCTGCTGCCCCACGGGGTCCCCTATGGCACACAGATTTGCTCTTTTGACTTCATTGCCATCCACAGGGTAAGGCATGGAAAACCATCATGCCCCCCAAAAGAAAAATGAAGTGCCCAGAGATCAGCATGGACATATCTTGGCACTCCTTACACCTCCCATGTACCGAGCGACAGCGGGGTCATGCGTTCATGCCTGTGTGCCCCTCGCCAGCCCCACATTAGGAATTCTTTCACTACGTGACTTTTTCATGTAGGTCTGCCACAGCCCTCTGGCCTCTGGGCCACCATCATTCTGCCACCAACACTTCCACGAGGCTGTCGGAGAATGACGCAGCCTGCTTGAAGGCACAGGTGTACCAGCCAGCCACAGGGACCTCCTTCTGAGCTGACCACATGCATTTGCTCCTTAGTCCCCAGAAAGCCCATTTCCTGTGGCCATGGTCTGCGGTGAGGATGAACGGGCCATGAGGCATGAGCCAGTGGGGGCTGCTGGCTGGCAGGACAGCCACACTCCCTGCCTGCTTTCCTGGTGCTGGGGTTGGGCCTCCCATCAGGCCCCATTCGCACAGGGAGCTCACGCTAGCCCTCATAGCCCTGACCTGACTACAGGCAAGAGGGCGTGGAAGAGGTGGAAGAGGTTTAAGCTACAAAGTTTGCTTGTCCCAATCATTACCACACTGTGGGGACAGTCAGGATTAAGAGCACTGGACCCAGACAACAGAGACCTCAACAGAGCGTAAGTGTTGTCTGTGGCCCCAAAGGTGAACCTGAGAGCAGCAGACAGAAGGCGCAGGACCCAGTGTGAATATGAGCGTCACTGCAGGCAGAGCACGGGGTCCTCTGTCCCCAAAGGCAGGGCAGATTGTCCTGTGACGCTCCCTTAGCCATACACAGAGCTTCCACAGTGCTCCCAAGTGCCCTGAGCCGGGGCTCCGCAGGAGCACCCAGTCTGCCAACGTTTCCAGATGCTCCCAGCTGGAGCTGGATCGGGAGCCGCTTTGTATCTAGTAGAGGTGTCTCCAGGGACTCTCAGAACCAGGAGAAACATTCCTGTCTACGTGAGCCAAACAGGATGAGCTGCGCCAGGACCTCCCCTGAGGGCGTGATTCAGGAATGGGAACAAGCCCTGGATAAAATGGCCGGGCGGTGGTGGTGCTCACCTTTAATCCCAGCACTTGGGAGGCAGAGGCAGGCGGATTTCTGAGTTCGAGGCCAGCCTGGTCTACAGAGTGAGTTCCAGG
>BDUI01005287.1:74869-88073 GCA_002335545.1 Apodemus speciosus
GCAGAACTTTTAGACTCTCCCCGAAGTGGGAGCAATCAGAATGGCTGCTGCAGGCTTCCCTCCTGCGGGGGTGGGGCAGGGCCCTGGGAGTCTCCGGGTCAGCGATGACACAGAAATAATTGAGGCAGGCAGTGTGCGGGCTCGGCCTTGCTTCCTGCCCTGGCCTACCGCGCCCTCCCCCACTCTGTGACAAGGAGTGGCGGCTACGAAGCCGTCCTTGGTGAAGGTGCCCTGGATGGTATCCCTGCCACTCAGATGCTGGAGCCCAGCCTCTAAGGTGGAGAAAGTGTGTGGCATTGAGGCCTTTGCCCGGGGGGTGTGGTACCCACTGTGKGGGGGGGGRARKYCYYSRARGGGGGGGGCTGGTCCTGATTTGTACCATGCCTGAACACCCACAGGACGACGATGACCACGGGTGAGCGCTCCTGTCCTCAYTTCTCCAGGCCCCAAGGCGGAAGACGCACACACCTGTCTCTAACACGGGGCCTCCAGCCAGGGCCCAGTGTGTCCCCGGTCACCTGGGGGACAAGTACTCTGCCGGGACCCACCTTGTCTCCGGTTAACTAGAGCAATGGAAGGTTAAGAGCATTGTCGGCTTTTCAGGCACGGGCCAGAGCAGGGGGACCTTTGTGGTGATCTGGTGCTCGGAGTAGGACGCTGCTGTGGCGTGTTGGTAACCGTCATGGAATAGTTCCCCACAGCCAGGAACCAGGGAATGGCGCCAAACACAAGACCACTTGGAACTATTTCTGTAACTTYCTGTGAATATACAACTATTCCAAAATAAAACATTTAGATTAAGAAAGTGTTGAATCGGCCGTGCCTTTCTTTTTTTAAAGAAAGGCCAACTGAGCCCAAACACTGGGGAAGTCAGTCATAACAGAGCCTCAGTCTCTCCTTCTGTGGCCCAGCTGGGGTGGAGGGATGTCTCCRTCTTCTCAGCCTGGCAGGCACGCAAGGTGCCGGTCTCCCTTCACAAGCAGGTGACATGACACCATCGCTGACATGATGTTGACCTGGGCTCGGGGGAAACAGGTCTGGTGATTCTGCCGGTGAGAATCCAAGTGCCCGCTCTGCATCTACCTGAATGTCACCTGGGGCCTCTGATCCCACTGCCACTGTCACCCAGGGCCTCTCTCCATTCATGGGTCCTGAGAAAAGGGCCTTGTTGTCGGTCATTTTCTCTACTCAATTTTGTGTTTTTACTCACTGAGGCCTTTTCTCCCTGGCTGACTCTGAGGGCCAGTCTGCTCTCACAGCACCCAGCCCCTCCTGCTACCAGGCAGCCTCAGGCCCCTGGGCTGCCTGTGGCAAGCCTTCCTTGGCAGAAGGCCATGGCCATGCTCCTGAGACCCAAGGGGTGGCACACAGGATGGCAGAGGCCTTGGAAGCAGGTCGCTGAGGAGCCCCCACAGCCTCTGCGCTGAGCACTGGCAACTGTACGCCCTGTAGCTCCCGGGAGGGGCACCTTGAGTATCAGTGACCTGTCCTGCCTCCCCCAGGGGAGCTGCTCACACTGCAAACTTCAGCTCTAGCTGCACCTTGGAGTTTAAGAAGGTCTGTGCCCTGCAGCCCGGGAGGTCCCTCTCCTCAGCTCCCATTAGCACCCACTGAAGGAAGTCACCTCCAAAGAGGCAGTTTGCACTTAATTTCTGCTTTCGGAGATCTCAACCCAAGATAGGTGCTCAGAGGGGAACTAGGGCCAATGCAGAGTGCAGTCAGTATCAATAGGGTTGTGAGAACCTCCCCAGCAGCAGGCGGCCAGCAGACACCCAAAGCTTGGGTGAGGTGGGCAGAGACTTTACAACGTGAATGTGATTCGCTTAGAACCACTTCCGTTTGCCTCATTACACCGGCACAACAGCTGTGCACCTATAAATGCGTTTGCTAAAACGTGCATCGAATTCTCCTTGATGACTAATTAGTGTTGAGGAAACCCAGGCTTCGGGCCCGAGCATTTGAAACTTTCCGGGGGCTGGTCGGAGCCAGACCACCGGGCAGCTCCGGTTTCTAACTCTGAAGGGTGAGCGGCAGGGAGAGCGCGTCCCGTGGCGCCTCTGTAGGCTGCGGCGCTGGCCCACGATCACACTTGGGCAACACACAGCCAGGGGAGCACAAGCAAGGAGAACTGCAGGCTAGGCCGCCATCGGTGACAGACAGCACGGGGTGACCGGGTGCAGTCTGAAGACAACAGGTAGCACCGCCCCATCCTCTCTGCCGGGCACTGGCCCACACCGGGTTTGTCAAAGGTCAGGTGAGGCTCCGAGGTCGCCTCCTCGGTCCTTGTATCTCCTAGCTCTGGTGCTCACAAAGCAGAGCCGCAGAAACACCCTGTCTTGCTGCAACCAGCCAAGCACAATGGCGGGCAGTGCTAGGACTGCCAAGGACTGCCAGCATCTGAGCCCCAGAACCCTCTGGCTGGTTGGAGCCCAACACGGTTCAGTGAATGCCAACTGAAGGTGTTACCAAGGTGAGACGGGACCACACCCCATGGCAGCCTACAATGCAGAAGCGCCCGGCGTGGGATCACGCTCTTAATTGGCGCTCCCCTGGTATATTCTGACAGTTAATCACAGCATCGCTGAAGGGAAACCAGGCTACGCACGAGAACTGAAAATGCTGTGATAGCCTCAGCAGACCGACCGGGCTTTCAATGAGCCCTCCTGATTGGAATGCAGAGCAGGCAGGAGTGCAGAGGGACAGGGCAGCCACCTGTGAAGGACATCCAGACCCAGTGAAGGCTGCTGCTGCRGAAGCCACCAGGCCCTGACCTCGCAGGCCCCACAGGAAATGTTCGGGGAATATTCTTGTCTTTTTTTTTTTTTTTTAATATGCAGAGTGACACCCGTGAATGAAAGCAGAACTGTGGGTCCGAGAAGAGACAGGAGGGTGGCTCTTTCTGACAGGCCCAGGATGGCCAGCCTTGGGTGCTGAGCAGCCAGGCTTCATAGGGAAGAATTCTGTCACAGCGAACATGCTGCAGCATTAGGGCTGAAAGGGTGCTCAGAGTCCTCGGGGCGGACCAGCACGAGTCCCACCCTCTTGTGACACATTTTCAGCCTTAAATAAATAAGAGACCCAGAAAACCATTCTTGTTGACCTAACTCACAAAACCTAAATCACATCGGGAAACCACTGAGACGAGCCCATGCCCTTGTTAACAGCTCTGCTCCCAAAGCTCTTCCTGTGGCACCARGAGCGACCCCTGCATACTGGCGAGCTCTTAGAAGAATGTCCTTCAGCCCCGTCTGCCTGTAGGCACCCTGCACAGCTAACACACAGACGGCGTCCACAAATACCTGTTGATAACGTAAAGGGTCCTGTCCCAGCCTGGTCAGCCGCTGTCAGCGAGGCTGAGAACGGGGCTCCAGGGAGGCCAGCCAGCGCTGCTCCCCGTCTGCCTGTTACTCAGGGAGAGAGCGTTCCTAAGCCAACCTGTCCCACCGCCTCCCGTAGCAACCAGTCCCTCGGGTTCACAATGGCCTGTCTCACCCAGCTGCTTGTTTATATTTTAAAATACCTGCCTAAGTCACAGCAGCATGTGTGTTTCAGCTGTGGATGGCAGGATTCGAAATCAAAGCCAAGCTTTGGAGGTGGCCTTGCAGTCACACCTGCCACCCACAGCTCTATGGGGGCGGACGTCCAAGCAGAGACTCCTGGGACACGGTTTGTGGCTTTGTTAGCCTCTGACAAGCTCAGGTCAGATCTGTGATGCTTCTTTCCCACTTCTAGGTCAGTCTGTCTGTCTGTCCATCCATACACACACACAAAGACACAGAGACAGACACACGTGCACACACAGAGACACAGACAGACAGACAGATACACACACACACACACACTTTCTCTTTTCAGTTCTCTCTTATTTTTTTCTCCAAGACATGGTCTTACTATGTAGCTCTGGCCATTCTGGAACTCACTATATAGACAGGCTGTACTCACGGAGATCCTCCTGCCTCTACCTCCCGAGTACTGGTTGGCTTGGAATATATTTTAGTTAGGACAATTAGAAAAAGAACAGGTCTGAACTGAGTAAATCAGGGCTGGGCACAGCCCACTGGAGTGTGCGTGCTCCTAAATGCAGAAGGAATGTCCCCAGACTGCATCTGATCCAGGAATGCTGTCATTCCCTTGCTTCGTGCACCCTGACCCGCGGCGAGGGTGACATTCCTGCACACCTGCTCTCCTCCATGCCACCTGCCCCCACCCTTCACCATTGAGTCTGCCCCTGGCATGCACACTGCGATGGACAGCCGCCAGGGCAGCACACACAGCGCCTGGCCCTTAAAGACAGCAAGTGAGGACACGTGGCAGGGGACAGTAAGAAGCAAGTGATTCCCAGCAGGAGACCCCCTGCAGCCCCTTTCCCCAGGGTCAAGAGTAACCCTCAAAGGTCATGGCCAGCGTGGACCAGAGGAGCGGCAGATGGCCCCGAAGGAGACCAGGCTGGAGAGGCTCGAGAGCCTCAGCGTAGGAGGACCGGTGGGCCTCCATTCCGACGTCTGAGCTGCCTGTCAGGGCTGAGGCGGATGGTCCGTCGCAGGAGGACCGGTGGGCCTCCATTCCGACGTCTGAGCTGCCTGTCAGGGCTGAGGCGGATGGTCCGTCGCTGGGCTGGGTACTCACTAAGAAACTGCAGCTCTCGCCAGAATGGAAAAGGCCGGATGGAATGGAACCCCGAGGAGCTCAGCAGGGAAAGCACCCCCGGGTGGGCTGGGCTGGAGCTCCAGGCCCCACTCCACCAGGGACATCCATCAAGCCCGGTCTCTACGTCAGCACTAATATTGTAATTATTTCTAAACGAAAGTCTCGATGCCACCAGCATTGTGCATGTTGGCCATGTAAATCCTCTATTTTGTTGACTATACTCCCCAAAGCCATTTGCAGATATGTCAGTTGGGATGTGCTGCGCGGGGACTGACGGGGACAGATGCGGTCACCTGGGCAGGAGCCGGTGTGTGTGTGTTAAGGTTGTGGTATCCCTGGGTGCTTTTCCCTTTCGAGCTAATACACCTGCCAGACTGAGTTCTTACACTTGGGTCCTTCTATGGCACATGGCGACTTCACCAAGGGGCTTCTGCGCTCCCTGTCTTTAGAAATGTCAACCGTTTTATTTATGAGGAAAGAACAGAGAATGGAGTTGGAGTAAAACTTCACTGAACTGAATCTACCTCTTTAATCCCAGGACTCRAGAGGCTGAGGCGGGAGGACTGTCCTGAGTTCCAGCCCAGCTATGGCTGCAGAGTGAAACCCTGTCTAAATGGTCACAGCGACAAGAATTTAGACAGACATTCAGATGTTAAGTCCAGCCTCTTCTTCTCCAGCCTGTATGTTTGAGTAAGACAGCCTAGACTTTACAATGGGGGGGGGGGCACGCCTACGGCATTACATGGGAACCCCACAGATCCGTGACATGCTCTCCCGAAAGAGGACCTCTCTGCGTTCCTACTACGGCTAGGGGATGAAAAAGCAAGTTTAAAGCCGGGTGTGGCGCACGCCTGTAATCGCAGCACTCGGGAGGCAGAGGCAGGCGGATTTCTGAGTTTGAGGCCAGCCTGGTCTACAGAGTGAGTTCCAGGACAGCCAGGGCTACACAGAGAAACCCTGTCTTGAATAAACAAAAAAGAATAAAAGGCCTGAGGACACCAGCGTCCCTCCCTTCCTTCCGGGCTCTTGAACCATTGGCTCGGAGAGATTACTTTCTTCCCCCCTTCTTCCTTTCTTTCTTTTTTGTCTTGTTTTCTTGCTTGTATCTTTGAGTCAGGCTTTCTCTGTGTAGCCCTGGCTGTCCTGGAACTCACTCTGTAGACAAGGCTGACTCTGGCCTCTGTAGGCTGGGAGGCTTGAAGGGCTTATAAGAATGACCCCTGCCTTCTGCCTTAGAACGGGTCCCAGTGTGGCTGGGAAGACAGTCTCGCACACACAAACAGGATTACCAACACACACGGTGCCAAGTGATGGAGAGAGGGCTGCCCATGCAGATGCGCATCCAGGGTGGGGGGCGTGTGAGGCGCACGGGGCCACCTTCCTTGCCTAACATGGGCCCTTGCTGTCTCTCCTCGCAGCCGTCAGGGTGCCAGGCTCTCTTCCTTGCTGTCCTCGCCATCCTCACCACCTCACAGCTCTCTGCTCTGTCTTCAGAGCCTTTCTGTCATTTGTGATCATCTTACTGCTCTGACTTGTTCGACCCAGCCTCTCCTTTTAGCACGGAGAGCCTCAGAGCAGGCTGCCCCTATTCTGCTGTTAGCAGCACTAGACGCTGGCCCTCAGCACCTCAGCATGCACGGCAGGCACGCCACACCGCTGCACCGTAGACGGACCATTATCCCATTTCATTCTGTCTTGAGATAGCATCTGGCCTCACACTGACCCTGCAGCCCAGACAGACCTTGAATTGTGATCCTCTTGCTTCAGCCTCCTGACTCGCTGGGATGACGGGCCTGGGCCAAGCTGTGTCCTGCTCGTGGTCGTACTCATTTGGCATGGCCGACTCTCCGAACGATGCCAGGCATGCAGTGGGCTTTTAATAACCATGGGGAGCCGGGATGGGGAGACAGCTTTCCGGGTAAAACGCTTGGTCCATAGGCCTGAGGACCTCAGTTGGCACCCTAAGCAGCCAGGGGCCACGGCATGCACCTGTGACGCTAACACTGGGGGTGGAGACAGGTCACCCCCCCCAACCCCCCACCCCCACCTCCCCAGGGCTTGCTGGCCAAGTCTAGAAATCAGCTCCAAGTTCAGTGAAAGGCTCTATATCAACAAGTAAGGTGACTTGTGACAGAGGACACACGCACATGCACACACACACACACACACACACACACACAGACACACAGAAGTGACAGAATGAGCTTAATAAAGGGTGAGTTTCAACACAAGAACTAGAGAAAGGCATTCTGAGCCAGCAGATGGTATAAACTAACAGAGCAAGGAACATGGCCAGAAAACAGGAACAGATGTCAGCAGGGCGGCGACACAGGCCACACCAAATGCTCTTATATGGGGATGCTCCAGTTCCAGCTGAGGAGCTGGCACTTGGCTCTCCACACCAGGGAGCGCAGGGAGCTCAGGGAGCACAGGGAACCGAAGGAGGACAAGGAGCACAAGAGAGCACAGGGAGCACCAGGGAGCACAGAGGGCAGAGGAGGAGGTCTGTGGTCAGGGACAGTGAGGTGCAGTGGTTAGGGGCATGAGGAGGCTGCCACCTCGAGAGAGTCTGGACAAGCCTGGATGCTGTGTGTGTCCAGGTAACCCAGGAAGAGGGAGAATGAAGAGGACAGGCAGAGATGCCAGAGGAAAGCTTGGTAATGACGAATGGGTGGAGGGGTTCAGGTAGGGGCACACAGCCTGGGCTACCCTCCGGGATGTGGCTCTACAACACCACGGCGTTCCTGGCCTTCGTCTGTCTGTCCTAGTGATTTCAAATGAAAATGGATGCAAAGTGTCTGCGCTGCAGATGAAGGCCACTGTGAGTGAGATTGCTGTTAAAAATTGTTTGAGAAAGTCTCTCTGACCCGGAGCAGGCTGAGGTTACCATCAGGGAGAGCAGCCGGAGGCACTGGCGCGTGGTGGGACCCAGGGAAGACCCGTGCTCATGGTGCCAACCGTGACAGCACAGGCAGAAGCTCTGCTGTACTTCCTGGGCAGGAGTCACAGGAGGAAGAGCTAAAGACTGCCAGATGGCTACGGATGCAGGTCAGCGATGGAGCTGGTGTGTGTGTGTGTATGTGTGTGTGGTTCCTATGTTCAATGCCCCAGCACCAGAGACAAAAGAAAGGCAACCAAAAAAAAAAAAAAAAAAAAAAAAAAAAGGCGCCCTGTGTTACACACTATAGTATCTGGTGGGTGTCACGTGGCCACCAGCGACTGAGCCCCCTGACAGACTGGGAGGCGCATGCAAGTCCTGGATAAAGCAGGGTACGGCGAGGCCTCCCTACAGCACACTATGCGCCCGCACACATTCCTCTGCCCGCCTGTGGCTCAGCAGAGACGAGCAGGGCAGGGCAACTGGAAAACAAGGAGAGAGAGAGCAGAGGGCACAGCAGAGGACGGAACGATTTCCCAGGACTCACAGGGGAGCTGATGGGTGACAGGGCATGCAAGTGTCTGCTCCGA
Organism: Apodemus speciosus; assembly: GCA_002335545.1. Lineage (NCBI taxonomy): Eukaryota > Metazoa > Chordata > Mammalia > Rodentia > Muridae > Apodemus > Apodemus speciosus. The sequence continues at coordinate 82,985 of BDUI01005287.1, forward strand.
AGCTGGCGGGCCCCTTAGGTGACATACAGGGAGTCTGGGCACGAGGGGCTGGGCCTATGGTGAACTTGACTTTGCAAGTCACAGAAGAAACAAGCAAACCAACAAACTAAAGCCAACAGTCTGCCTGGGACTGAAGGGAATGGAGACGTGCAGCCTGGGGACTGGGAGAGGCGCTGCTCCCCGGAGGCCCTCTCCCGGGCTACTGAGTACGGGGGAGGGGTGGGGAGTGAGGAGGGCGAGAACCGACTCCCACACCTTGTCCTCGGACTCCCGTGTGCGCACCGTGGAATGGGCACACATCCTCACTAAATAGAGGTAATATTCCAAAGTGTTCTGATAATGGAAACAAGAGCAACTGAAAAATAAAAATCAAGCTCCCCAACTTCTAAAACTCAATCGTGTTAAAGGCACCGGCTCCTCCAGTGGTCAGCACCGAGGCCTCAGGCAGCTCTGTCAGTTCCCAAACTCTGGCGTCCTCCTCTCAAGAACTGAACTGTGGACTAGATCAGATCACTGCTGCAAACCAACAGAGAGTTCACCAAGGAAAGAGACATTACAGAAGAAACCAAGGCTGAAACCTGAAATACAAGCTGCAAGGTTTGCTGGGAAACAACTCTGCTTTTGGGAGCCGTGCTTAGGGGAGATGTACTTAACCAAAGGCGCAGACCCAGAGGTCACTGGAGAAGAGACAGCTGACCGTAGCTGGCTCACTGTTGGGGCGAGAGAGAGGGCTCACAGCTAAGACAGCTCACTGCCCTTGAGATGGACCGCTGTTCCCACTGGGTGTTTCGAATCACTGTAAGTCCAGCTCCCAGGGGACCTGCTGTCCCCTCTGGCCCAGCAGGCACCTGCATTCACATGTATATATCCCCCACCCCCTTATGCACGTAATTAAGGTCTTAAAATCTGTCAGGTGGTGGCGGCACAAGCTTTTACTCCCAGCAAATGGGAGGCAGAGGCTCAATGTGGTCTGCTGATTGAGTTCTAGGACAGCCAGGGCTACACAGAGAAACCCTGTCTTGAAAAAAATAACAACAAAAACAAACATAAAAAATTAAAATATTTTTCTGCATGAAAAAAGAAAGAAAAGACAAGACAAGACTAGGGGTGCAGACAGAGAGCTCAGCTCAGCAGTGGAGCATTTCCCAGCATGCACAAGGTCCTGGGYTCCATCACTAGAGTGAGAAACAAACCCAAAAGGCAGCTGACATCCTTTGAGAAGGACCAGCCCCTTCGGGCACAYAGAGGGAGGGGAAGTGGGGTGTGAGAAGGCGGGGGAGACAGTGCCCCCTCCATGTTCCTCACTCAGTACTCTTTCTGGGGTTTGCAGTCACATGGCCTCTGTGGTGGTCTGTGTTTGTAATCCCAGCAACCCGGGAGGCTGAGGAAGAAGGGTCGAGTGTCCAAGGCCCACCTGGCTAACATAGCAAGACCCAGTACAGCAAAGAAAGATATTTCTTCCTGGCCATTAGTAGATATTTAAAAAAGAAGAAGAAAGTCCCCCACGGTATAAGAATCCTACTTTCAGAGTTGGCTTTGCCCAAATTTCCACACAGCTGAGCAGGGGGCTGCTTAAGGCACGAACTCCGTCCGGAGGCACAGAGACAGCTCCCAGACTTGGCGTGGGGAGCTCCGCCCTGAACTGCAGTGTGGAGACATTAGTTCTCCACTGTCTGGTGGCTGTCTTCAGACAGTTCAGGACACCRTTTTGGTGGCAGCACAGAAGCAGTGACCCCGCAAGGACTGCAGGACCTTGTCCTTGCCCGACAGACACCAGGTCTCACTGGGCTGGAACACATCCTGCTGAAGCCAAGGCCTCCAGAAGCGGAATGGGGGTGGGCTCGGGGTGCGTGCCTGGTACCCGCAACCTAGGAAGGTCACCAAGAGCTGCATGCCAGACTGACCCAGGAGTGACACCCTGCCCCAACACCCCGCCCCTTAATAACCACCCCCCAAAAAAAGCCCCCAAAGAAGAAAGAAAACGGTAAGGAGCCAGCGCATTTGCACGAAGCACACATTTTGTGTTTACAATGACTTCTTGGCTGTTTAAATCAGGACAGCCGGGAACAGGCTGCCAGACAAACTGTCATTTGGAAGTCCCTACTGCGCTCCGGCGGTTTCCCACCTGTCCAGACAGACAATCGGGCTGCCTGCGGCTATGGACAAGGGGCCCTGTGGTGCCAGACACTGGGTCATTAGAGCTGGTGAGACACAGCAGAGCCACTTAGCTCCTGGAGCCCCGGGCATCCCTCCTTCCCATTTGCTTGGTGGCACAGAAAGGGAACAACACTGGGGAGGGCAGCAAGAACGGAGCCACAGCACAGAAGACTGTGAGAGACCCCAAGGGCATAAAAAGCCCCGTGCTGCCAATTCCCAAGGAAGCCGGAAGGAGCTGCCTGAATCGCTTTCCTGGAGTTGTGTGAGATAAAAGGTTTGTTCCGCCGACCCCCAGACTGGCTAGATAATCAAATACCTGTTATGCCAACCACATAGTGCCAATTAAACTTGTCTGAGGACATCATCTTCTGCTTTCATTTCTGGTCCTAAGAATCTCCTACTGTATATAGACCTACAAACTCCGGGGCCAGAGGATGACTGAGGACCCTAGATCTCAGAATCCTGCAACTGGCTGTGGCGAACTGTTTTCAACTCATGAGCAGCCTTCTGGGGATATGTATGCAAAATATACCATGCTCCTGGGCATGCAGGTAAGATGCAGCAGCTACTGGGGCACGCGTGTAAGGCACCCCAGGCCTCCATGTGTGCTCGCCACCTCTGGACTTCCGTCACACCGATCTGCCACTCGCTCCTCTCACTGCATCTCTTCCTTAGCAATTCTGAATCCCTTCTTTTGTCTTAGCATCCGGATCATGTGATGAGCTCATGGGAACGTCCTTCCTGAGGTACAGAACTCACTCGGGGGTCCACCCAATGGAGGGTATAGCGCTTCTGAGGAAGCCTCAGGAAGTCGGATCTCATTAGAGCCCCGCAACCTAGAACTACGATGTGTGAGTGTTTAAAAGGCACCAACAATGGGACACGGAAGGGAAGGCAGGCAGCGACACTGCACAGAGAGATACAGGAAAGAAAGCCACCTCGCGGGGCGGCCTCTGCCCGTCTCTGACGACAGTGTAGGGCGGAACTTGAGATTGCTTTTACAGCACAGATGAACAGGAAGTAGCTGACTGACACCGCCGGCTTCCTCCTCCTGCCTCACCACAGGTCAGCTCTCCCCTCCCTCCGCTGGCCGGCCCTCGCCCGTGGCATCTCCCAACGCTTACTGCCAGGCACACCGTCCAACCTGCTCATTCCCCCTTCCCTCTCCTGTGCCTTCTGGAGTACCCGCGCCACGAGCGAAGGGCTTGGCCTTTCTGAATGATGCCGTTTCCCCTATGGCGCCTACGGCAGTGCCTGGGACATAGTGGGCACCCAACAAGGCAGCTTGGAGAATAGCTGCACAGGAAAACAAAAACCAAAAAAAAAAGAGAGACTCCTACTGTGTCTCAGATACAAGTGTTTAGAATTATCCAAGGCAAATTACCATGGCCAAAAATCATACAAAACCTTTTTGTCCACGGTCTGTCGGTGCCATGACTACGAAACCAGAGCCGGGGCGTGTAAAGAATGTCCTAGAAAGGGAAAGCTGGGCGAGATGGTGCACCCCTCTAATTCTGTTGCTGCAATTCAAGGCCAGCCTGTGCTACACAGTGAGACCTTAGGGGACCCCTTTCCCTGCCCCCATTCAGATAATATGTCTCCATGACTCTCAGCTCTGGAATAAAGACCACATTTTCATCAGCTACTCACTAACTTTCATGCATCACCAAAGCGTTTGGTTTAAAAAGAACTGTTGGGGAGCTGGAGAGAAGGCTCAGGTCAAAACGGTGACTGCTACACTGCTCTTTCAGAAGACCAGGAGGTGAGGGTTCAACTCCCAGGTGCTATGCACCGCTGGCTCACAGTCTGTAACGCTGATTCCAGGGGACCTGATGACCTCTTTGGGACACCATGGGCATGAGGGATGCATGCAGTGCATACATACGTGCAGAAAACATCCATACACGTAACATGTAAGTCTCAAAAAACCAAACCAAACCCGGTGGTGCAGACCTCTGACCCCAGTACTTGGGCAGCAAGGGCAGTGGATCTTGGGGAGTTTGATGCCACCTTGGTCTGTGTGTTGATCTCTAGGATAACCAGAGCTACATAGTGAGGTGCATGCCTGAGAGAGAGAGAGAGAGAGAGAGAGAGAGAGAGAGAGAGAGAGAGAGAGATTGATTCAGCACCACACAATCTGCCCTGTTGTGTGTGCTCTATCCACTGGGCTCACTGGCCCCCTGCGTGCTGCCAGGGCAGCAGGGAAGCAGGCTGGGGGCAGGAGGAGCCTGCAGCTCAAGGCAGCAAGCCCACACAAGGAAGCAGGCTCCAGCTCCTGTCTCCCCAGCATGCCGCCATGATGGCCCAGGGAGGCCGGCGGGAGTAGCGGCCTGACTAGAGTGTGGAGCCAGGACTTACAAGGCCCTGTGTGGAGTGTGCAGGTAGACGGTAGACGCCGACAGTCCCTGGGTCTGACACAAAGACCAAACGCAGAGCTGCCGGACACGAGTGCGACTCCAGCATCGTGAACAAATGCCTCAAACCTGAAACCAATGGAAACTCAGAGGGCGAGCCTGCGGCTCCAGCACGTGCCAGGAAGCAACTTAAATAGACACTCCAGGCTCCRAGCTGTCCTCAGAGGTGGGAGGCCACATTCCGGTTCAGAGAGGGAGGGCTGTGCCCTGGGGCAAGCACACCAGTTCACACGCCAAGGACAAGGCACGCTGCAGACCGTGGCGAGCTGAGGGTCCTGGGTGAAGTCGACACCTCCTCGTGCGCACCCACCTCGCAGGGGCTAGGGCAGCCAGAGCCCAGTGGAGCTGCACCAATCGCCTCTCCTCCTGATGATGTCATGCTGGCTCTAAGGAGCAGTGCTGCGAAGGGGGAGGCGGGCTGGCCTGAAAGGGTGCTCTGCCTGCTGCCTCTTCCCCTCTCAGCAAGGGGCTCTGCCGAGGGTCCCACAGCCACTAGTGGTTCAGACTGAGAGCACGGC
>BDUI01005288.1:79526-91232 GCA_002335545.1 Apodemus speciosus
TCATCTCTCTGCACTGTTGCCAAACCCAACTGGATCTGTGTGATGAGCAACGTTGGTTTCTGGCATCACCTCCTGAGGTCACCTTCTAGCTTAACAGTTTGTGTTTGCTCCCATCCTCTTTCCCATTGGACCTGGCCCTCAGAAACCATTCACACCGAACAYTGCTTATCATCACTTTTACTTTGAAGTGTTGTCTGTCAAAGCTTGTCCTCTATTAAGGGGATTTTGCTTTCAGGGAGGGGGTGGTGAGGGTTGGTTTTGTTCAGGGTGGGGATGCAGAGATCCTGGGTACCAAAGCTCTAAGTGGCACCTCGTTCTCCTTCAATGGCACTGTATGCCACCACAACGCATTAGCCCATACAGTAATTGCACCCTTGTGTCAACGGAGGCGAGGTACACTGGAGACACAGACTAGACATCCCCAGTTACAGTTCTAGTGATGCGTAGGGCAATYCCAGTCTGCCTTTCTCCTCAGTGGAACAACAGAACATCAGACAGCAGGGGAATATTGAATTGCGGAGGAAGAAAAACAGTGGTRTTTAATTTTTGAGTTTCTTGGTCAGAGAGAGAAAGGGCCTTCTGTGCTACTGTATAAGTCCTCTCTGCTTCTCAGGAGGCCAACGCTGCTAATAGGAGCTGCAGCCTGTTAAGTGCTGATGAGTCCTAATGCAACTCCCTGCAGAGATCTTTGTAAGTGTGCTATGAACAGAGATTATTAGTAATTACCAGAATATTACATGAGCTTCTTAATAAACACTTAAGGAGCCCACTAATGAATCAGAGATTAACAGACCAAAGGGGTTGCAATTACAGAACACATTAAAAGGATAACTATGGGAAGATTAAACAAAGATTTTAAGTCGCTGTAATTAGTAAATCTTACTGAAATGAGATGTTGCTCCTACAGAGTGTGTTTGCTTTCCTGCTCATCGGATGAACATTGCCAAAGTCAGGTCAAACAGGCAAAGGCATGTCAGAGGCTGTGGAACTTATTTATATGCATCTACCTCACCGGCTTTGGGGAAAGGCCCAATAATGCAAAGAGTTAGGCAGTTTCCCACCAAGTGTACTCGTTTCCTCTGTTCTGAGAAATCWCYTGATGACRGAAGAAATGCTCCCTTCCTGTAGAGAGATATATTTTGKGGACCCACACTTACCATCCTTGCCAAAATGTCATGCAGGTGGTGGGGTACTCGGGAAGATTTTAAAGGATGGTTCCCTTCATTTAGAATTACACTGATTTATGCGYTTTCTGTGCACATGTGTGTAGGCGGCATCTGTGCCTGCCCAAACCATGCTTCGAGTCTTCTGTGAGCCCGGGGAACCATGTCTCCAAACTCTCATCTACAGCCGTGCCTTACTTTTCAATTGTTAAGTCACTAGTGAGTATCCATGTGCATAGGTGGTTTTTTTTTTTTTTTTTTTTTTTTTGGAAATCTAGTTATGAATACTTTGTTTCATTTTAGGTTAAATATAATAAAATTACATATAAGTTTGTCTTAGAAACTGATAAAGTTCAAGAGTCTTTAAGCCACRGAGGGTGGATATAGAGTACGGCCTTAAAACTAACAGAGATTCCCCATCTGTAGAGGGGTAAGGGGTAAAAGTTTTAGGGATGCAAAGCAGGCTTTAGTTCACCTGGGCTCACTGGGCTCCTGGTCACAGCCCGGCATCAGGTAACACTCTAAAGTACTGCTAGCGGGTCCAGCAGTTWCGGTGTCGTACGTACTCCGGCTGAGCAGTGATTGGAAACTGCAACTCAAAAGCTAAGCCTGTACATATTTGGCTATGCATTGTTCTAAAACGTTGAGAAAAGAGAATGGTCCTGGTTATCGCTGACTCATTTTATTCTTCTATGTCTAGCAAGCCATTATACCCGTCTCCGTCCCACGTGTCTTTACTACAAGCAGGTGCACTGGGCTATGGTTTGGCTTAGAATTTGTGAAACTGAATRAGACTAATACATTTCTCTGTTATTATAAAACTGTTTATAATTTGAAGAAAATATGTAGCCCCGGGCGCTTGTTGGCCTAGATAATTACTACAGATAAGGCAATAGCGTTTCTTGGCAAAGCTACAGAAGCAAAGAAAACTCTCTGTGTCATGTAATTTTGAACACCTTAAAAACATAGTTTCAAAAAATTATCTCTCTAAAATATCAAATCAGTCCTAATAGCCTCATTATATTTTCAGTAATTTTCTGTGATCCTAGGAATGTCTAACTGTAACTCTTCACAGGAGCCAGAAGCAGTTAAAGGCTGATGTGTTGTAGCTATATATTTTACAATTTATAAYCAACAGTGACTTAAGTATCCTAYAAATGGTTCATCACTTGCCAACCACACATTTTGTTACAAYAAACATCTATCCAGTGTCTCTCAGTGTAGTGAAGTATATCCCTTTTTGACTATTTCGAATCATTATAAGGGGTTTCTAGTTTAGATMCTATGAAAACATCTAATATCACAGAATGAATTGTGATAAGGTTCATTGTACCTGGGATACAAATTCTTCGCTGTTTCTGTGGCTTCGTGGGCAATGACTAAGAGCACTGATGATCTAATTCTAAAACTTAGTTTAATGACAGCATGCTAGTTAACAACTCAAAGGCACATGATGGCTAGAGATTACGACCTAATCTAATAATGCTAAGCCACAAATAATAAAATAGACTAATTAACATGGCTGCATAATTAAAGTGCTCTAGGCATAAACTGTTCTCAATTAGATGAAGGCTTGACAAGCACGAATTTCAATTATTTTGTTTTGTAAGACAAATGCCACATCAAAACAACAACAACAACAAAAGACAAAATCTAAACAAAAGTATGCTGAAAATCAGGTTGTGGTGTGGCCAGTCTGAGTGTACGTAAAAGTACACACACACACTCACACACACACACACACACACACACATTTAATCAGTCCTCATAATTAATGCCGACAGATAACTTCGTCCAGATGTATTCCTCTCTGCATCTTACAGGTACATTGATCCAGGCTAGCCAGTGCAGTGGTTACTTAGCATGTACAGCTCATACTTGGGGAATGAGGGGGGAAAAAGGTCAGAAATAGAATTTACTAGAAAGGTAACAAAAATTGAGGAGGCTACATTAACTTCAGTCTTCAAATACTAAACTTAACATACTTGATGCATTTCATAGCTTCCCTGTATTCCAAAAATAATTAAATACTACCCATGCCCCGCACCCCACAAAAGCTGGTCACATCCTCTTTCTCCCTGTCCTTCCTGTCTTCCTCCCTGTATACAAGTTTATTTASAGATCCCTGCTACCTCAGTGTACTTGATTACAGAGAACTACCAACCTTAGGTGTTGGATTTAGCTTGCTAATGTTCAAGATGCAACTTGGTTTCTGGCTGCCATAAAAGTTTTCCAGAACAGAATTAAAATGTGGTCAAATCTGCCGGAACCCCTCACTGGCTCTGGGAACTGAGCCATTTTGTGGAAACTAATTATACACTAGAGACCCTGAGCCAGAGACTCAGTGAGAGAAAAAGTCAGAGAACACAGAGCAGGGGACCTGAGAGATTACTGCATTTTATTAGAATGGATCAAATGAGCCCATGGTATGGTTTATTTAGCACTGCACCGATAAGGAAGTCTATCAGAGAAGAAGCATTAAAGGGCAAGTGTGGTTTTTGCATTCCTGAGCATGGATGCTGGAAAGAAACTAGTGCAGTGGAGATGTTAAAGTTGGCAAATCCAGAAGAAAATGTGCTTATCGTAGAGGAAGAAATTGTTGTTTTAAAAACAAAAATCCCAGCAATTCAATTTTACCAATGAAGACTTAGGAGCCAGATGCTCTGTGAAAACCAGCTAGCTTAGAGAGGCAGAGAAAGCACCCAAATGACCTTYCTACTCAACCAGAGTGTCCCAGAAGGAAAAAGCTCCTTCTCCATGCTGTTTTAAATACCCTTCAAATCAGTGTCCCTCCTTTCTTATGTTCAGTCCCTGTCAGCTGATTGCTCGCTCTGCCTCTTGACCTAGGGTTGACTTTATTTAGCTCTTGGGTTAACTGTGTGTGATGGGACTAAGCCACACCACAAGTACTCATCTACATTAAACAGAAAGATCGTGGGTAAAGGTGTGTACTAGGCCTGAGCCACATCACAATGAGGTTTTTCCAGTTTACAATCTTGGGGTTCACAATGTGATCAAATATCCTGAAGAAAATTTTATTATTATTTTACTTTATTTTAATCAAGGTTGACCTTATGGGTCACTAAGATTTGGATACATTGTGATCATTTTCAAATGAGGGAAAAGGCACATTATAGGTGGGCAGGACCTCAAATGATGAAGAAACATCCATTAATGCTTATACATACATCCCTTTCTGCTTCGAGAGCAATTTAAAATGTATTTTCTGATATCAGGGCATACCTTAATTTCAGTTTTCTTGTAGTGTGTGATTATCATCACATGAAAAACAAAACAAGAGTACTAACTTGGGCCTTAAATGTATCAGACTTAGAGGAAGCAGATTCCTTGGGTCCTCTCTCACTATACTATGAATGTATCCCCTGGTCTCTGAGTGGCCATACGGCTGCTCCTCTCAAGTAAGAAGAAAATAATGTGACTTGTACATATCTACCTGATACTCATCTTTATGGCTGGATTCCTAATAGGAGTGTGAAAAGGCAGCCGTCTAAGGCACTGTTCGTTTAATCTGCTTCCTCATGCGCCAGGATGTGCGACTGTGGGTGGGAGAAGAACTTGTCACAGTGAGCTGGGACGGATGGACATCCTTGCGGGGAGGTTTAGATGAAGTTATGCTTAAAGAACGGAGACATTTGTGATCCTTCTAGCTGAGTGGGTCAGTATTACAACAAAACAAAACATCTACATACCTAGCTTCTATTGAATATTTTTATTTATTTCCAAGTGTGTATATAGGTCCCTAGTGTGTGTCTGGAGAACACTGTCAGGAGCACAGCAACTGCTGAACTCTCCTTCTCATCTCTTGTTTTCTTCCCTCCACAAACCCTCACCCCCTCCCCCTTCTTTCTTTTTCCTTACCTTTTCTCTCTCCCCCCCATACCATTTCTTTTTCCCAGTTAAATTATTTGCATAATGAATACTCCACTATTTTATGAACCTATGTTCAAAACAGCCCCAGTCAAAAGGGTGAGGCTTTATCAGTTTCAAGTATCAAGTTAAAAGCTACTTTAAAATGTTCTAAACTCTAGCAACTCAAGGGATTCATGAATTAATTTTACTCAGGAGCAGGCCTAACCTGTCTATAGAACATGTAGAGGAAACTATGTTTCACTAGATAAATAGATGCTTAATGAAAGGCCACTCATAGTTTGGCAGGATTACAGGTAGGCACTTTGGCAAGCGAGGAAACACTGTAAGGCTGTTCAAGTCATTTGATTTTATAAAACTCAGATCTTAGTGTAATTAGCAACTTTTACATAACTTTGTATATTACAGCATAATTACCTTTAAAACCAAGTCTGGGTTACAAATTAAAATCTAGATGATTGATTGTGTTACAAATTAAAATCCAGATGACTGTGTCTGTGTTACAAATTAAAATCTAGATGATTGGACATCTTGGGCAATCTAAGTTCTAGAATTCTAAGTGCTAAACATACAAAAACATTCATCAGAAATGGGACCCAAAGGAAGCATCTGCAATGAACATGCGAGGGGTAAAGCATCTCTCTCGGGTTTCTGTTGGGATGAGTTCTTGTGTCCAYCAAAGGATGGACACACCCCACACTGCACTAATGAGAGTGACCTCTGGGTGGGAGACTAGACAGATGGAGGTTTCACCTCTTTCTTTATAGGTAACAAAGAACAAACTACATTCCATAATAGTAAAGTTTGTATAGATTCAAGCAGAGAAAAATTTACTGAGTGTCAGTGATGAACAGGACAACCAAATGCTATACTTGGCTTAACTAAATTATTGACCTAAAAATCGACACTCAAAGAGCGGACAGATATGTCATGCGAAAGCATTAATATCAGGCAAGCCACCCTTGTTAGTGATACTTTTGTCTGCCTTCCCCAAAGGACAAGGAACCCAACACGTGGTTCTCAGGGCTGGCTGTGTCTTTTGTTGCTGTTGTTTCTTTGTTTCAATTTGCTTTTTGTTTCTGATCAAACACTTGCTCTCTAGATCAGGTGGGCCTCSAACTGCTGATTGTCTTGGCTCAGCCTACGGACCRCTGGGATTCCAGGTWTGTGCTACCACATCCTGCTGTGTCACTGCTGGGACCCACTGTTGTTCTTCTCTGTCTTGGCTAGGCATAAGCAGACTAGGCCTCMCACTAACGGCCTCATGGAACTTCTTTGATTCCTTGTTTACTGTGCGGTTTTCTCTATAGTCTACTGAGAGGGAAGGAGTTATATTAGCACATCTGCCTCTAAGCCACCCACCTGCTCCCTTCAGCCTCTCCCACTCCCTGTCTCCTGTGTCCATTTCTCTGGTATGTTTTATTCCATCACTTGAAATCAGAAATGGTCCAAGGACCAGAGAACACAGTTTGGCCATGGATTATAGTGAGGGCTCAGGAGGAGGCATCTCATTAGTCAAGTCCATGGCCATTATTGTTTGGCCTCTGAAACAGATGTTTGTATGTGCAGAGATCATTATTGCATGTGGTTTCTTTCTTTGTTCTATGCCAGAGGTATGTGGCCTCTGGCTGGGCTTGAACTTTGCCTAAGAATGGGCTGTGACAAAAGGAAGGAAAAGYCAGTCACCTGATGCTCCCATATACTGATGGCCAYGGGTTCTGGTGGAGACACCCAGGTAATACACCTATGACAGCTCCATCTGTCCTCCATTTAGGAAGAAGGTCTGCTGTTGCACACTCTGACCTCTTCTGAATCCTCCACTCCAAGGACTTTATAAAGCATCCCATGGCCYCTTGAARTCRAACAAGAGCTMATTTAGATCTAGYTTGTAACTGATAGAGCAGATAAGGCTGATGACACAGAGTGTATCCAACATGCCTAAAGAGTTCCATCTCTGTCCCTGTGCTTGTGTTGTGGGTTCTGTTCCTGTGTGTTTCTTCCGATAAAAACCCACTACACCTTCTGAAACTGGGAAGCTCGTGTCTCATGAGTGTTGGGTCAAGTCCCTTTGCTCTGAAGTCTCCTACAGATCTTGATGTGATTTATAGGAGAGTTGGTAGGGATATCCTTCCATTTTCATTGACTTGCACACAATCTTTTTAAATGAAGCACAGACAGAACTGAGTCCCTCCAATGGTGAAGTCAATGTGTCTACAACTCTATGTGATGTCAAGAGAATGTACTGCATAAAGACTGGTCCAAAGAAAGGTGTTTCTTACAAGTATTACTTGCATTGTGCTGGATTTTGACTACCTACCACAAGAATTTAAACATGTTTTGAGGACAAAAGCATACAATTTTGTGTCGATTAAAAATAAATGTAAGAGCTTGGAGATATGGCTCGGACAGTGAAGGGCTTGCCAATAAATTATGAGRACCTGACTTTGAATCTCCAGATGCCACATAAAACCTAGGTGTGGAAGCCTGAACCTGTAACACCAGTGCTGTGGTGGCAGCTGTGGGGACAGAGCCAGGCTTCAGAGCTCTGGAGCTCATTGGCCTGCCCTAATCAACCTCTAAGCCTCTGGCTCTGWYGGAGACAATGTTCTGAAAATGATAGGWGGAGAGCAATGGAGGAAGACATCTCAAATTGACATCTGTCCTCCACATGTTCTCATGTCCATGTGCCTGTGTACGAGCATGCATACGTGGGCATACATACACCATACCTGCAACCACACCGCCTCTCCTCCTCCCCTTACAAAATAATAATRATAATTAGAAGAGCAAATGTAAACAAATGTAAACAAAAAAGCCATGCGGTTTATGAAAGTGATTTTAGAAAAATTTGAAATAATACGCATAGAATTGGTAATATCACGATTCGGTATGCAAATAAAATATTGAAAGATTTTCTGAATCTCAGACTTTAAAGCTTCTAGAAGTTTGACAACACAAGTAGGTAATTTGTTCTATTGGGACTTCTTTCCTTAATCAAGCAAACAAGTCTCAGTGTCAATCACATGGGGATGAAATAGTTGTTTAGTGTATAACAAGATGTAATGAGGTTGTCTCTGAAACCCGAGACTGTGATATGGAATAGCACCAGGATCTGTGATCTATGGCAGAATTGATAAAAACAAGACAAAAACCCTCCCTTCCTCCCTCCCCACACTCCCCCCCCATGTGTGTGTAGTGTATGCATATCTGTGTCTGCTGTTCCTGTCTGTGTGTATTGAGTCAACACTAGAAGACAACTACCTAATCCAAACACATCCTGTCCGCTATATAAGCAAGTGCATGACTAGGTCATGTGACTGGCCCTGGGGTAGAATAAGCCAAAGCGACATGTGTCACTTTTGGACTGAGGTTTTCAATAAAATTGAATGGAGCTTCATTAGTCTTCTTCCTTCTTTGCCTGAAAGATAAATCTTAGAAGATGTGTCTTATATCTATTCCATGTCATCTGCATGGAATTTCTGACAAGATGTGAAGACCTTGGGCTAAAAATGACATGGTACAGAAGACATCCTGCCACCCAGGCAAACCCGCGCCAGCCCTTGTGTGGGTCACATACTGTGTTAAATCACAGAGATCAGGGTGTGTGTGGCTACTCTGGGTTTGCTTTTACTAACGTGGAAGTCAATATTGTACTCTCCCTGTGTCTTCCTCGTAGACTAATTCCCTCCAGGCATCCATGTTCCTGGCTTCTTCACAAAGCTGAAGCTGGCATACTCTGACGAGAGTACAGCGTGTCCCACTGTGTTCTTTCTTGTCACTTGTCTAGGCGGTGACTTTCTCCCCTTCCCCAGATCTACGAGGTTCTTAGGATCGGTTGTCATAAGGCTTCTATGTTATCTGTCTTCCGGTTAGACTTGCTCAATGAGGAACTGTGACAGGTGTCAGGAGGGAGGAGGAAGGACGGAGGAGGGAGGAGGGAGGATGGAGGAGGGAGGAGGGAGGAGGCTTCCTTACTGTGAGACGTCCCCAGGCCTGCTGTCCACACCAACAGAAATTCCACTGCTCCTGTCTTTGAGACTTGCACCTTTGGAGCACCTGTCCCCTTTCCCTACATGCGTACCTTTGGGTTTAGAGGTAGTGACAGTTTAGCTCCTGTTGCTGTCCCTGAGGGTTGAATTATTCCTAGTGTTTACTTACTCTTTGCCCATAGCATTGCAATTAGTTCATATACAAATTCTGTTCATATTATCAGAACCTGAGGGTGCCGTGTCCTTTGTGTTGGTTAATGCAAGGTCATATTATAATTTAAACCTCGGACTAAGTCCTTGGTAAGCATTCTAACATGAAACTGCTGAGGGCAGCAGTTCTCAACCTGTGGGTTGCCACCTCTTTGGAGGTCCCATATCAGATATCCTGTATGTCAGATATTTACATTGCGATTTATAACAGTGACAAAATTACAGTTATGAGTAGCAACAAAATAATTTCATGGTTGGGGGTCACCACAGCATGAGGAACTATGTTAATGGGTCACAGCATTAGGGAAGTTGAGAACCACTGGCTTAGGAGATACCATCAGGGGCAGGGTCTAGGCATCTTAAACAGAACATCATATAGAATATGCTCATATTTTCTTGGAAAATTGTCCTTCTTTTTATGCCTCTTCAGCTACCTGCTTGCTGCTGTCTCTCCCCACATTCCTGTCTTGTGGTCGCTTCACCTCAGAAAGCCCATTATGTGTGTTSAAGAACACATATTCTCAGTGTAAAACTTTTTGGAATCCAAGTCTTTACATTGTAATACAAATTGRGAAATGCTTATTAACTTCTAAAAGTCAGAGCTGGTCAAGCGATTTTGATTGCCTCCTCCCTTATCCTATACTCATACATAGCACACATACATAGTTAAAATAGAAAGATCTAGTCCAGCAGAAAAATATTTTATTTTTTTGTGCAAGTTTTCTTCTTAGTTAAGTTTGAGACTTAGAAAAGTATTTCTTTGTTTTATCATTTTCCTTTCAAAAATGAGGATATAAAAGAAGATATTAAAATATGCCAGTTTTGAGTAAAATACACTTAAAACATAAAAACTTTACTGGCCAAATAGAAGTCCCAAAATTGTTGTGGTGACTAAGCAGTTCAAAGGCGCAACCAAGGAAATAAATCAACTTCATTTTATTTAATTAATTTATATTTAAATGTAAGAAAGGTAGACTCTTTTCCCATAAATATAGTTCCATTGGTTTTTAAGAACTACCTCTTGCTTTTATTTTAGATGATCAAATATGGTACTGTATTTTTAAATATAGGTACTTACAAATGTATTAATTATATGTCTAGATCATATTAATTTTTTTGGAAAATTTTATTTTAAAGGCCACAAAGCTATTCCTGAATGTATATAGCCTTACCAGTAAGTATGGTGACATCTTAGAACATGAATCAGTATGTTAAGAAAATATCAAAATTCTACCCTGACTTTCTAAATTCTACACTCCTCAAAGAAACTTGATGTTGCAAATTGTGAAGTCCCTTCACTACTTTATTTATATAGGTTTTTTTTATATATTTATATATAAAATTGCAAATTGTGAAGTCCCTTCACTACTTTATTTATATAGGTTTGAAATAAAAAGGTTCTACAACGAGATAATTTTATGAGGTCAGCTTTGAGCTGGAAACGTCCACATGCCCCCTTTGATGTTCCCCAGACAAGTCTTTATGAATGTCTCAACCTTGGCACGAAGGTGCAGCACCTATGAGGCTGGCAAGATGTTTCCTGGAAAATCCAAAAGTAATCTACTAAATTAGATTCCCAATCAAATTAGGAAAATTGAAATGACTCTTAATTACACAACATTATTTTCCTTACAGCCATTTGTGCTACAGTTAAAGACAGCAGCAGAGACTGCTCAAAGTTCAGAATCCGAGATCAAGATGCAGATGGATATGCCTGTCCTTCCTTTCCAGTGTCTTCGTTAGTTTGGTAAGAATATAATCTACATAGTCKTAAAGAAAACTAAGTCCCTTCCAGGAACACAGGGAGGGTCAGTTTCTGAGAACTCAGTGGAAGAGGCTGGAGTTGTTAGTGGAGACRATACCATGACACTGGAGAAGGCACTCTCCTCTAAGTAAACCACATGATTCTATAAAACAGCCCATATGTTTCACCATAACAAGTCACAGCAGTGATTCAACTTCCTCCAATATAGACTGTGTGTCTCTCTTGTTTTTCCTCAGACAGCACAAGAGACAAAACCTGGAGTGTTTGGGTCATGTGGATCACGGCAGCACGACTATGTCTGGAATTTTCTTATAAATATCCAATTGCTTTGAGGCTCCCGGGTCTGCCTAATTCAGCAGGGACAATCTCATTTCCACTTTTATAGTTGTAGGGGGATTTTCAAGAGTGAAAACCATTTTCCATAATATTCTGTATTAACTTAATGGAGCCAATGCACAATTATTACACCTTTCATGCTTTTCCGAAGGTGGACAATTTGGAAGTAATTAAAAACCAAAAAAACAAAATTGTAAACAAATGCCAACAGTGAGACATTCTTGGGCACTCAAAAGAACATACTTTGCAACAAATTTTTACTACCTGTTTGCAACTTTATGCCTTTTTAAGATTATTTTTTAAACACTATAAATGACTGTTTCTACCCTTGTGAAAACCATTACTTCAAAGGGAC
>BDUI01005293.1:59474-73568 GCA_002335545.1 Apodemus speciosus
CCAGTTATGTTTTGGGTTTGTTTGATTCGGTTTTACTACATTCAGGATCTGCGGCAAATGTAAGATATTGCAGGTTACGTTGTATTTTTGCCACAGCCCGTGCAGCAATGAAAACCCACTCAGGTGTAGAGTGCTTCCTGGTTTGCCGAGTCTTCTTCATATACATGAGCTTTTCTGAGCTTGTGGTTTTCTGCGAGGTAGGCAATAGATTCTGTAGGATGCCTGTGTGATGGATGAGAAAGCAGGGCTCAGGCTTCTCCGCCCTGGGTAGATCCTCACTTGTGGGTTGTCATGTTCTCATTTCAGGAATTGTGGGTGAAAACGCCCAGCCAATCCTAGAGAGCAACATCGGGAACCGCATGCTTCAGAGTATGGGATGGACACCCGGGTCAGGCCTTGGGCGAGATGGCAGAGGGATCTCGGAGCCAGTTCAAGCCATTCAGAGGCCTAAAGGGTTAGGACTTGGATTTCCTCTACCAAAAAGCACCCCCACCAGCCCTGCCCCCACAGGAAAGCCTGCCTGAGCAGAAAGGCAGAGAAGAGAACCACGGTTTCTGTTGCTGCGCCCCATGGGTAAAACGTGGTCAGAGAGCGTACTGGTCTGAAGCTGACCTTGGGGCTGCCTCCAGCTAGCTTCCAGGCTGCAGTGTCCCACCACAGTGACAGAAATGGGATTCCACCACAACTCACGGTGCTGACGTTCGAGCCTCAACCCTTACGTTTCCTCGGTTTCCAGCAGTTTCTAGACATGAAGAACAGTTGGTCTCTTATTTATTTTGATCCTAAACATCAGTTCTTTCTGCACAATCYATGCGGGTGTCCCATCCTCGGACCCAGTTGAGCACACCCAGTGGGTCGGAGAGGATCRCATCCTCATGATGCCTACACTGAGTAGTTCTGGCCTCCCCGCTTCCCACGTGCTCCCTCCCACATGCAGGGAGTCCTAAGCACAGCCGGGAAGGCCTGGTAAGCTCACGTTCCTGGGCTTTGGCTCTGATGCAGGTTTGTAACAACGATGCCYATTCCTTCTTTCAATTGTGTAGCATAAATTCACAGTGGAGAGATAGCAGTCAGTGTTTCCCTCTGACGTTCATCGTCATCGTTGTCATCGTGGTGTCATCATCATTCCAGTGCAGAGCTTATACACTTTACCTCATTTAGGACAAAAAGTCATTACTAAAAAAAAAAAATGTATTTTTAAATTCATCCTGACTGAACTGTACACCCTGCCCTCCAGATGTCTACCTCTTCCCAAAGGCTGGGTTTAAGGATCAGCTCCAAGATGAAGAAGAGCGGCCGGCTCAAGGTTTAGTCACTGAAGTAAATTATTAAACTCTTGAGTCAGTTTATTTGAAGATTTGAATAGCTTTTTCCAGAACTGAGATGTCTGGCAGTGGCCTAACCTACTTACCAAGAGCAGGAGAAACTGAGGGGACCAGTCATTCTCAAACTAAAACAGTTTAAAATGAAACGAAACACAGCGTTCCTTCCGTTCCATTTCCAAGTCATTCTCTTCATAATGGCAGAACTTTTAAGTTGTTCTTTGTTCAGAAAATACAGATTTATTATGATGTTCATTAAAATCCCTGATAATTATTACTTACAGTGGCCTCCTTTGCTTCAGAAAAGGTTAGGATAGCCCATACTAGTGTACCTTTGAACAAAGCAGCATGAACTTCAAATTTTGTAAATTGAAAATTTTTTTAACTATTTAAGGCAATAGAAAAGGTTTCAGCAGGTTAACAGACCTTTCCTACATGGTCCTCTATTTAAAAAAGCAGCCTCTGTAGTCGGGCAACCATCTGCATTTCTTCTAGGAACTGGCTTCCCTGAGAAGCGGCCGTGGTGAGAAGTGGGTGGACAGCTGTTTGTGCCCCATGGAACCCTTGCGTTTGGGAAAGCGTTGCTGCTGGTACAAGYTCATCACCGGCAAAGTGCCATTTTTAATAGCTGTCCTAAATGCTTACTGTACTCATGTAGGCGGGAAGATGGAAGAGACTAATCATGTACTAGACTCAAGGGTCTATTCCAAACTTGTTTGCTCTTCTTTGAATTTTATTTCTTGATGGTCTTGTAAAGCCTTAGGAGASGACTTTAAAGAACGGCTCAATTTGGAGCCAGTGAGAAGCAGTGAGGCCGCTGCACGTTTGGCCGCAGGCTCCAGAGGRAGTGGCGACTGTGCCCTTACCCTGTCCTAGAGGAGGCATAGGAGTGGTCCACGTGCTGACACAGTATGAACCCTCTGCTGCGGCTCCTGCAGCAAGGTCCTCACGAGCTGCTGTGACACCAGAGTTCTGCTTTCACACAAGAAAACTCTTGCCTCACAGGTGACTGGGAACAGTTCATATTCTGCTGGTGTTTATCCTACTTACCAAGGATGACCGCCAGCCCTCAGCCCACCGTAGCTGCCCATAGCAAGATGTGGCGCTCTGGTAGACCTGGCCATAGCTGAGAAGTAACCACAATTAAAATAGGAAACTTTGATGTAAATCAGATGTCTGCTCAGGACATGGAGCCCACTGGTTTACATTTAATAAAGATTAATAAATCATTGTCAGTTCAAATCAGTTCATGGTGCCCACATCGATGGAGTTCATGGTTTTAAATGTACCATTCATATCACCTTTAAATAGTCCTCTGCTTCCTCCTGAATCCACCCTGCTGTTCTGCAAGCCAGTCAGTCATTTAGGGTCTCCTCCCTTCCCATCCACTCCCTATGGTAGCAAAGAATCTGAGCATAGCTGTGTTTGCAGCGTGACTCCACAGTGTGTCTTTGATGTCAGTCAGATGTGGGCTGCTGTCATTTCCTCTGTTCTTCCTTCCCTAAATGAAATGCATGAGGCTGAATTCCCCTCAGATTCATTTCTTTTTGTTTTTATATGATCTAGTGACTTTAAACGTGGCCAGCTATGTGAACACCAACCTATATTCCCAGAAGCTGGGAGATTGAGGCAGGATTTCCATGAGCCCAAGACTAACCTAGACTATATAGTAGTTCCAGGACAGACGGGGCTATACAGATACCCTGTCTCAAAAATAAGTATCAGTGGGAACCCAGGGCTGAGTGTGGCGTGCCTGTAAACTGGGCCCCGTGTTGGAACACAGTGGTTTGGGACTCCTGGCTATAGAGGTTAAGCCRAGAAACAGCTGAGACGGCGGGGCCAGATGTGCATGTTTGAATATGTGTGCACACRGATGCGTTTGCAGTGTGCAGACAGGAATGAGAAGTTCTGCCCTTCATTCATGTTCAACATTTCAGATTGGTATCAGATCATTTCATTTTGAGCAGATGTTTCACAAGCGAGTAATCATTGAAATACTTTTAAAACCATTTTAACTTGTATTTTGCCTTTCAAAAAGAGAAATTACCTAAATTGGTACTGTAAAATAAAGTTGTTAGCAAGGAATACTTTGTTTTTGTTTTTGTTTTTGTTTTTGTTTTTGTTTTAAAAAAAAAAACTTATTGGCTCAACAAAGAAGTGAAAGAATGAAGCATAGTGAGACCATTATCTCCAATGCCGCTGTTGGCACTTCCATCTCAACCTTCAGTTAGTTCCTCTTCCTGGCTGGCGGTGGTGGGGATTGAATCTAAGGCCTTGTCCAGACAAGCGCTCTCCCCTAAGCCATGTCTCCATGCCTTCTCTCCTAACATGAGAGTCATGAAAACTTGGGATGTTAAATATTCCCTGGATGTTCTCTTCAGTGTCACAGTGTCTACAAAGGCTGTGTAAGGCTTTGAATTTGACACACACTAATGACATCCAGTTAACATTTAGTAGTACAGTTCATTGTCATTAAACTCTGGGAATTTCCAGTGTCTCAAAAAAGAATTTAAAGAAAAATCTGGCAGTGTATCTGACTCGAAAATTTATTCATAACTGATTGGGGCCTCTTGGTCCTCACTTTCCTATTCTTGTTTTCTCTGAAATTGGAATGGACTCACCCTCCTTTCTCTCTCAAGCTTAGAGAGCTGTATCTTGTGACCAGTGCAGCAAGACTCACCTCTCCTGACCTGCTCAGAYACTTGAAATATTTTGTAATATCCATCAGACTATTACTTTGCTAGAAAAGATACTTCACTTTAGTGGTAACAGGGTTTTCTTCCACAAAAGTGAGTAGAGTTGTTACAGTAAGTAGGTTTTTTTCAATTCGGCRGGTACTAAATACTCATCAGTGCAGGCTTGCAATAATATAAACTCAGCCAACAGGTAGACCATGAAGGCTTCTTCTGCAAGGACTCGTTACTTTACACATCTGACAACTCGAGGAGTCTTAGCGTAGCTGCCAGGAGATCGTGATCCACTGTTGGCACCAAGAGTCCTCTCCGTACAAGTGTCATCACATGGTTTAAATCATCCTGGSATTAAATCATCCTCAGGTCCTCAGCCCACACTCCTGCCGCACCTCTGTTACCTCAGCCGTTTGCTCTTTGGAGTTAGAGGTCTGAGGTGGCCAAAACAGAAAGGTGTTTTGTGTTTCTGTAGTTGGCACCCCCGCCTTGGTTTCGCTTTTCCAAATAAATCACACACTTTAGCAGTGAGCTGGAAGATTGGCCTTTCACCCTAAAGGTTATTAGAACGTGATCCCAAATAGAAACAGTCTGGTGATCTTCAGTCTGCTTGCATGTTACTACGGAATTTCCAATGGCCAGATGTGATATAAGGCTGTATTCTTAGCAGCTGTGGCATCTAGGCAGAAAAATCTGGAGTCCAAGACCAGCCTCAGCTACAGGAAATTCTGTCTCAATAAAAATCAGATTTAAAAAAAAAAAAATCCAGGAACTGTTAATTTCTTCTTCAAGCAACACTCTTTAGAAAATTTGGAATGAAAAATAAAACTATCTGAAGAATCGCTTTTCAGAAATAAATAGTTCTGAAGTCCCTAATTGATGTGANAGAAAGGTGTTTTGTGTTTCTGTAGTTGGCACCCCCGCCTTGGTTTCGCTTTTCCAAATAAATCACACACTTTAGCAGTGAGCTGGAAGATTGGCCTTTCACCCTAAAGGTTATTAGAACGTGATCCCAAATAGAAACAGTCTGGTGATCTTCAGTCTGCTTGCATGTTACTACGGAATTTCCAATGGCCAGATGTGATATAAGGCTGTATTCTTAGCAGCTGTGGCATCTAGGCAGAAAAATCTGGAGTCCAAGACCAGCCTCAGCTACAGGAAATTCTGTCTCAATAAAAATCAGATTTAAAAAAAAAAAAATCCAGGAACTGTTAATTTCTTCTTCAAGCAACACTCTTTAGAAAATTTGGAATGAAAAATAAAACTATCTGAAGAATCGCTTTTCAGAAATAAATAGTTCTGAAGTCCCTAATTGATGTGARCTGCACAGTTGGAATGGACAGGAAACCAATAAAAAGGGGAGAGGAGAAGCGGGTTCTGCTGACSGAGTAGCCAACTGGGTTTTCGACATTCCATACTGGCGGCTCTAGTGCATTACACAGTCGCCGTGGACGGGCTGTGGTAYGTGGATGTGCTATGTCATTCCTAAGAGTGAGTAGGCATGTGGAGAGCAGCTGGGAGCACATGTTAAAGGCGGGGAGTCTAAAGCGGGAGCACACRTGTAGTGTGCACAGCTCTGGGTTACCCTGCTTTCCTGGATGCMTGACTCACGTCTTCTGACTCCTTCCSTACTTTGAAAGCACATCTTGGCCTATTCCACATGTTATAAATCACAGGACAGTCCCCAGACTGAGGGAGGGACGCATTGCCAAGCACACTGGAAGCCAGTGCGTTCTGACGCTCGGGCCATTGTTTCTCCATGAGGCCCCTTAACAACCCAGCTAGAAACAAGCAGCAGATTTTCCCTCCCCGACTCGGTGAGTAATTGTCTGCRCCGCAGTGACAGATGTGCAATATAGCAGCTTCTTCAGGAAAAAATTAACAGTTTGTCCAGCATGTCAGCTCGCTCTTTTTAGTGCTTGGGAGGTCTTGGCCCCATTACGGATGATTTAGAAATTGAGGCAACCAAAGCCCAGCTGCCCGCGCTGAAAGCCTTCGTTAGCCTGCCTCATCTGCATTCCAGGCCTTGCTCACATCCAGAAATTGGTGGAGCCCCTCTGGCCACAAGATGAGTGTGGGCTGACAATGCCTTGATTTGTTGAGAGAGAATAAATGGATTTTCCAGAAGATGAGGAAATATCAGCATTACTGGCCAATTTGCAGCATTTTATCTGGTCTTCAAACTTGTCACTTTTGTTATTGTTGCATGGTAATTACATAGTGAAACGGAAAGAAAACAAATCCTGGTTACATATTCAGATGGATTGCAAAATCATATAATCCCGATAAATGCCCATTTATGATACACACGGATGAAAGGTTCATTTTAATTTTGAATGGCCAGCTCAGCCATGAAGGGGCTATAGGATTAAATTCCAGAGAATCTGACTGCATCAAGCAAATAGTCTTTCTCTTCACTTGTTCCTCTATTCAGGAAGGTGGCATAAGGCATTTTTACAGACAAGACGGTCTTGACAACACAGGAGTGCCCGGAGCATTGCATCCTCAGAAGAATGAGAATTCTTGGAGTGGATCTTGCTCCCGGGACAGGTGTCCTGGGGGCTTCTCCAGAAGCCAGAGACTGGAGGGAAGAACCGTCTTGAGGAATGACTCGTTGTTTTCTACCACCTCTGCAGGCAWCATCCACTCAGAAACCACAAGTCCCGTGCTGTCCCTTATGTTCCTCCTCCTGAAGTAGCTCCTCACCCCGCCCAGGCCAGTCAGGGGACAGGACTGGCCTGTGAGGTTGAGTGAGCGAGCATGCTGATGTGGGGGAACCAAGAGGCGGAGGAGAAGGCAGGCAGCACCCCAGGGACACTACTTGCAGTGTCAGCTATGTCATGAGCCCTTGCTTAAGAAGGACACCCCAAAGGGAGCCTTCCCCCACTTGTCAGTTGAGCTTCTATAGATACCTACTGGGTCCCAGCACAGCATGGTGAAGAGAGGAAGGGGACCCCCTCCCCTCCCATAGCCAAAGAGGGGCACAGGTGACTTCTGCTCCCTCGCTTGGGCCCACTGAATCACAGACTGTCCTCATAGTAGGGGAGCACATGGGTACTTCGTGTACATGAAAAGGTTCTGCCTCATGTCCGTACTGTGGGGCATGTCCAAATTGTTAAATATCAGAAGTAGTGTGGTCCACATTTCATTGAATTTCAGACACCAYCAGGGTTAAGATGTATCCTAATTTTATGGAGAGGCRGGAAGAGAGAGTCAGGAATAAGTCTCTTTGCTGCCCAGCTCAAGTGATAGACAGTGATGAAAAGGTATGTAAGTTCTGAACCTTGAAACCACTGTTTTTAAGTATGAGGGATGTTGGGAAGACTGCATGCTTGGGTGGGGCTGGAGCTGCTTCTTCAGGAGTGACCGAGGGGTTCACTCGTGGCCACTACTGTATGTTCTGACATGATGCAGAAGACACAGGCAATACAATTCCTCCCGGTGGCCTCAGTACGTGTCTCTGGTGCTGTGTGGACGGGGTCTAATCTTAACTTCAAGTCCTTTGCTGAGTTCCGGGATAACAGTAACTACCTTGTAGGGTTACAGGGACTACCGGAAGCTGTATATCTAGCACATAGTAGGTCCTTGCACCTAGGTGCCTCTTGCTCTGTTAAAGAAGTGAGGAATTCTTCGTGTTTGTGTACTCTTTCCTAAAGGGTTGAGTAAAGGAGGAGATTAGACACAAGTATTAACTCACCTTTTTTTTTTTTATTGTTTTACTTTCCAACCAACGGGAGTGTTTAGAAATTTCTCTAATTTCATAGCAACAGGACTATATGCCTTTAGCAATAAGCGTCTGGGACTCCAAATGAGATTAGGGTTTTAAAAACACATTCAGAGCTGGAGCTTACGCTTCTCATGGGCACCCACACGTGCTTTCCAGCACCCATGTCAGGCAGCTCTCAAAGGCCTACAGTTCCAGCTCCAGGGCATCTGGCACCCTTTTGTGGCCTCTGATTAGCACCCCCAGCATACATGCACACACATACATACACACACATACACACACACACACACACACAAATAAAAACAAATCTAAATAATGCATTCAATTGAAAATAGGTGAACAGTAAAAACAACAGTTATCAGTAGCCAAGAAAAACATTGTTCCTGGACATCTCCAGCTCTTGCAGGGACATCGGCCATGTTTGCCTGGCCTCGGATTCATCATGGCTGCCTGACCTCAGCTGGTCTCATAGATCCTGGGGTGTGAAGTACAGAGCCTGTGCCAGACCTGGAAGGGAGTACAGTTAGCTCAGGACTCAGAAAGCCTGCTGTTTCTGTTATTTTCTCAGCCTGAAATTATGTCCTTTCACAGTCTTTTAAAGAATATATTCTATAACAGTGCCTACCAGAATGCAGTGTGCAAGGATCACCAGGAGAGCACTTAAAATTTTGATATTTTCATACTCTCTTCTTAGTGAGGCACCTGAGAATAAGGGTGCAATTGAGCCTTCCCTGAAAGAATCAAAAGTAGAGTCAGCAAACTTCTGGCCATTTCCAGGTGTCGGCTTCCCTAGTGGAACGTTCTGGATCTTCTGCCCTAAGCTTTTCCCTGAAAACTGTATCAGCTTTACTGTCCTTCATCTTTCTGCTAAAGAATTAAGGCCAAGAGAGTTCATCGAGTTCTACTGTGGCCGGTGTCTTCAGCAGAGGAGCCATTGTGAGAGAGAGAAGGAAAGTGGGTATAAAGGGGTCAAAGGGATGATGGAGTGGTGGAGAGAGTACTGGAAGAAGCAGATGCAGGCTCCATGTGGCTACAGAACCTTCAAAGCATGGAGGAAGAGCACTACGCCATCGTTGGGAAAGCAAGACTTTTTCTGTGGAAAGCGTGGCCTCTCTAAGACCTGCTTTTTATGAATTTGACAGGACACTTACTGTGTCCCCTAAGCATCCTGAGTAAACACGTAAGCCAGGGGGCGAGTCGTTCACATCCCACCAAGACTTGTCTTGGAAGAGCAGAGTCCCTTCAGAAAACAATCTCTCAGCTGCTTATTTACACATCATTAAATGCTTCAGAGGGGTGGGGTGTAAAAGCTGATGTACCCAGGCCAGTATTTATTAAATATAGATTCAGATAAAACAAATTTGAAGTCATAATAAGAGTCATGTGTCCCATTTTTTAGTCTTTATGTGAGCAGACAGGAAGGTAAAGTAGGCTGTCTGGGTTAGTGTGGGGCTCCTGAGCATTCTACCATGGTGATAATTCTTTCCTAAAGACTTAGTCTTGGTCCCATAAGGCACCCCTTTATCTCATAATAAATGTCCCTTTTTTGCATAGGCTAAATTAAGAGAGGCTTCCTGTTACATTGATATAATACTAAGTCTCTGCTGGATGTTGGATAGTGTTTAAATGCATTATAAAGCACTGAGAAGTACCGCTGTACTTGACCTATTGGACTCTCTCTGATTGTTCAGTCAGCTAAGAATGTATAGTTTCAAAGGCACTGTTATACCTTCTAATGCTTTAATAAAGTTCTAACTTGTGGTGAAAGAGCATGCTAAAGGGCTCAGGTTCATAGTTCCTTTTTATTTTTTTTAATCAAGCCTAACTCTTTCAAATATTAACCCAGCCATTCCTATCTACAGGGATAGGTCCATTATTTCTAAGTAAGACTCTAAAATTGGAAAATAATCAGAAAGTATTGTACTTTTTAAATATGTTAATGGATGTATGATATGTGGCATTTTTCACTGAACCATTTTATGGTTTCTACAGAGTAAAATGGAGCATAGCAAAGTTCTTAAAAAAAATTTTTTTTTAATCCATGTCCTTCAGTCTTCCTGGCCTGTCTTGTGACTTCTCGTTGATCACAATCAAGCAAGTAGACCTACAGATGGCTGCTGGAGGAGTGGGGTGATAGCCGCAATGTGATTCCCTCACAGCAGCTCCCAGTTCATGGGCCTGTCTCTCCATCTACCTCTGACCGGTCACTAGGAGGCCTGGCTCCTTCCTTCAGAAGGGGGCAGCCAAAGAGCTGAGGCCAGACAGCCAAAGAATCAAGCTACTGAGAAGCAGTGGCCAGGGGTTGGAAGACCTGAGTTCAAATCTGGTCCGTCCTGCACTAGTTCAGAGAAACTCAGCTGCTGATTTAGTGTGTCAGAGTCAAGATTTACAAATGAAGTCACTCCACAGGACAAAGCATTGGCATGTGCGTGCTGCTTCCACGCTGGGGATCGAATGTACTGCTTTCCAGTGAACTTCACAGACGGAGCATCGCCCCCTCTTATAAAGACTACATGGTGCTTCCTTAATGCAATATAATTAGAAAAAGTCTCATTCTTAAATGACCAGGAAGTCCAAATTATGTAATACTTAAAGATATAGAATGCTATATTGCTTACAGGTAACGTAGTAGCAATTCAAATTAAATTGAAGAAAAGCTTGTTATGTAAAATAGTATTCTAAATTTGTCTACACCATGTATAATATCAAAGGTTTTTTTAATTTTTTTATACTAGTCTATTATGTCTAACATTTCCTTTAAAATATAATACAGCTTACAAGCATTCTGTCCCAGCTCATTTGCAGTTAAAATAAATTCCGAATCGATAGGGTCTACACAGTGAACATCTGACGGTAGCCCCTAACATACACACCCCATGACATGCCAGTCGCTTGGTCACAGAAACAGAATAATACTAACGGGGCAGGGTGGTCTTGACCAGGAGCCCAAGCAGATTTCCCAGAACAATGAGGAAAGGGTGGCTCTTTTTCAAAGAGCTGGGGTCTGGGTCACGACCTTCACTCTGTATACAATTTGAAGAATTGGAACAAAACATGATGAAAGGCCACAGGGACTTAGAAGATACCAGAATGAATAAAGCAGTTTTCTGCATAGTGGCTACATAGGAGGCTCAACAACCCCAAGAAAAATGCAGACAGGAACTGTATTTTGTCTAAAAGTAAATACAGCAGAGGAGGCTGGGTTTGGGGATGAAATCAGAAAGTCGTCTCTTTGATGGACAGCATTGACAGAATCAAAGTAAATCTCAGCCTGCATTAGTCTATAGTGAAGTGGTCAGAGGCAACATCTCAGCCGAGCTCTGGACAGAAAGATCCCAGCCTCCCTAGAATTCACCTGTCTTTCTCCATGTCCCAATCAACGCGTTGCAGTAGATAAGACCAGGATATGTTTATTGATGTGTCCCATAGTAGGCATGGTTAAGACAGGTGTGGCTGTGGCCCTTCTTGGGGCCAAGGTGGGAGTGGAGTGGTTRAGACAGTCTCAATTCTGCACCCAGGCTGCCCTGAAATGAGAGATGATCCTGCCTCATTCCTCAGCCCTCGGTGTTCTGGAACTGCACCATACCTGGCTCTGGGTCCCTTCTTTAATAAGACTTTTTGCATCTTTGAAAATAAAGCATCTCTCAGGTCGTTGGGCTAGGTAAACGGCTCATTGCAGAACAAATCGAGATCAATTACAGTCGTATTCTGTCAATGCGGAGTGTGCCCTCTCCCCGTCCTCTAATTAAAGGCCACTTGCTAGGTATTTATGGAGCATACACCATATGGCTGCTGTGAGTACTGTATGAATTTCATACAGTACTCACTGCCCATAAGAGACTTAAAATCTTTTTTAGAACATAAATTCAGCAATGATATTCAAAACAGTCCACGAGCAGACTGGCCCCAGCATTGGCCAATGGGCACCAAGAAAAAAAAAACTTATTGAAACAGATGCATGGCAAGGAACCGTGCTGCAAATACAAGATCTGCTCACACTAGACTTTCAAAGCATAAGAGTTGGAAAATGTGCAGTCCCGTACAGGTCCTGGGTCACAATGAGAGCCTGTCGTCGAGGCGTCCCATCCCCCCAGCTCTGCCCAGTGGCACCTCGAGGTTTTCCAGGATCTCTTAACTTCTCTCAATGACTCCCCCTGTGTTCTTTTTTTGTCATGTCCTTGTCGCTACTTATATCTATCCTCTCGTTGAGCTCAAGAAGATTGCCCAGCAGTTTGGCTGCTTGTAGTCTAGTAAACTGTCCACTCGTTCTATCAATCCCACTTTTTCAATCCTCTCTTAGCATTCATGTGTGAGCACACACACGTGCACATGCATATGGAAGCCAGAGGTCTTTGTCAGGGGTCATCCTTTTCTGCTCTCCTCTTTACTGCTTGAGACAGAGTCTCTTCACTGAGCCCGAACCCCTCAGTGGGTTAGACTGACTGGCCACTGACCCTGGGATGTCCAGTCGCCAGCACTGCCACGAACAGCTTTTGACATGAATGCTGGGAGTCCAAACTCGACTGCTCATGCTTGTACACAAGGCGGTAAGCTGACCGAGCCATCTCCCTAGCTCTAGTACAAGTTTTATTTTTTGATTTATATTTATCTTTATAAAATTACCTTTCTAAGCAGTTACCAAAAGACTAAAAATAACATTTTCACTTTCCTTGACAGGAGGATTAATTTTCAATTGCTTATCTATCTGTGATAGATAGATAATAGATATATAGATGACAGATAGATACATAGGTAGATATATAGACAGGCGATAGATAGTAGATAGATAGATAGATAGATAGATAGATAGATAGATAGATAGATAGATAGATAGATTAGACTATTTTATCTCCTAGTGTAGACATTAGCTCCTCACCTCAAAGTATATATATTCATTTTTAATTATATAGTACCTATAGAACTAGTCCATAATTGAAATTTAACTCTCGGGCTAAATTAGTGAGGACAACAAGCGATTCCATAGACCCAAACTCTGTACTGAGAGGGACGCTTAAAACTCCTTCAGGCTTTAGGGTAAGTCAGCAGAAGCATGGTTTCCACATCCTGTGTGAGAAGGGCCATTTGCCTCAATTTATTTCAGGCAAAGCCGGGCGTGGTGGCGCACGCCTGTAATCCCAGCACTTGGGAGGCAGAGGCAGGTGGATTTGTGAGTTCGAGGCCAGCCTGGTCTACAGAGTGAGTTCCAGGACAGCCAGGACTACACAGAGAAACCCTGTCTCGAAAAACCAAAAAAATAATAATAATAATTTCAGGCAAAATAATAATAATAATAATAATAATTTCAGGCAAACACACGCGTTATCTCGCACAGCCTACCCCTGGCTGTGTTTCTTAACTAAGAGGAAAGTTCACAGGAATCTGTAAACAAAATGTCTGGCAAAGGTGACAAGGCAATGTAACGCCCAGGTTCCTGGGCACACTGTCTCTTAGTGACGTTGTCTGGCATCTGCAGCTTACCAGTGCCGAACCTGCTTTGGATGGAGTTCTGATGTAGAAATAAAGGCTTGACTCCAAGGTGTCCATAAAATCATTCTACAGGAAGATAAATCCCAATTTCAACACGGCAGGAGGAAGAAGGCCATTAGCCCTGGCTGCTGGGCGGACCTCTCGGTTAACACAGCCTTCGCAGGCCGCCAGCATGGCTGGGTAAGAAGGTCACAGGCAGCCCGAAAGGGCCCAGCAGAGAGGAGCGGTCTCTGCCTGACGCTGCTTGCTGCCTGCAGAGGAATGCTACATCCAGGGCCCCGTGTGAATGAATGGTCTCTAAGCACACAAAGCGGTTTTTGAAATCTGAATAAGAAGAGCTCAGCTATCATCTACAAAACTGTGGTTTGTGGAGTAGAAATTATGAAGGGATCCAGTTTTTCACTTTGCTTTATCGGCAAGCATCTTTAGAGAGCCTGGCTCTTCCGTAATAAACAGTCGTGGGACACAATCGTTTTGGAATATGGTCTCTGTGCTTGATTGCAGGGTCTGCGGGCTTCAGACAGTAGGAATGCAACGCTTAAGCTTCTTCACTTACTGCCTGCTGGTGCACAAATACAGGATTTGGCAATTTAGTCTAAAGCCTTAGTCTCTCCCGCTCTGGGAGGTGCGGAGAACAAGTAACTTTCTACGGGCTCTAAGGCGAGAGGAGGCCCCCCAAAGCTGAAATCAAAGCCAAGGTGTGGGCCTGCCGCATGCATAATCCACTCACAAAACAGTCTGGTGGACCCCTTACCAGAGCTGAACTCTGGACTCCCCATCACTGAAACAAAATAACGAAAAAAAAAAAAAAAAAAAAGAACAAAACATAAAAAATGAAAAAAAGGAGAAGCTGATGACCGCAAAACCCTCT